>CAUYPK010035207.1:0-149332 GCA_963574355.1 Loris lydekkerianus | reverse complement strand
GTCTTCAATGTCAGAAATTCTTTCTTCTGCTTGCTCCATTCTGTTACTGAGGGATTCTACTGTGTTTCTCAGATCTTTGAGGGATGCAACTTCTTGTCTCAATGATTCAAAATCTTTGGTCATTTGCTCTTTGAATCCATTAAATTCTTGAGATAACCTTTAGAATTCTAATTCAATCTTATTTGCTATCCAGATCCTGAATTCAGTTTCTGACATCTCAGCTATTTGTTTGTGCATCGGGTCTTGTGTTGTTTCTGCCCCATTGATCCTTGGGGGAGTTGATTTACTCTGATTATTCATATTGCCAGAGTTTTTCTATTGATTTTGCCTCATGATTGCTTTTCTCCATTGCCTCTGGCTGTCCTCAGAGTTAGGGAGGTGTCTCTCCAAGATTAGACCCCAGCGGGATCACTCTATTGTTGCTGGATCTTTGTAGGGAGTGACCCTGTGTAGTTCCTCTGGGGCTGCTCTAGTTAGGGAGTTCTGGTTGTACAAGCAGCTCCAGTGTGCGACACACCCGGATTCAGCAACAGTGCTGGGGGTGGTGCGCACAGTTCTCTGTGCCTGGCGCCCAGTGACTTTGGCACAGAGAACCCAAGGCTCCAGCAGTCTCTGGCCAGAAGGGCTCTGCGCAGAGGCAGGGAGGGCTCCAGAGGCCACACAGCTACCAGAGTCCCTGGTCAGATGGATGAGCTAGTGTGGAGGCTGGGAGGACACAGAAGGGGGGAAGCAGGGTTGCGTGGCTCCCGTAGTTCCTGGTCAGGGAATGGGGAGCCCCAGTGGGTGCGGGTCACTGGTGGGGGTTGCTGCACAGCTCTTATGGAGGTCTGGGCGGCGCCAAGCCCAGGAGTTTGAGGTTGCTATGAGCTGTGACGTCAGGGTACTCTACCCAAGGCAACAGCCCAAGGCTCCAGTGTGCCAAAACCGTCTCACTCTGCCCCTAAGGATTAGGGCTGTCATAGCTAGCTTACTTTTAAACCAGCAGCTAAATTACTTGTCAGAGAAGTTCCTGCTTTTACTAGAAGCCTGGCCTGTAAGGGATACACCTTGCAAACACCCTGCTGGGTCTGTAAACATTCTGAAGAATAATGGCTGTAGAGGAAGCTATGTGCGAAGCTTGGGAAGGAACATTAACCAGGCTGTCCCTTGCCCAGTCAACAAAGCAAATACCCATTGTGGGGATTTGCATTATGGCCAGGGCAGACATCAAGGGAATGGCTTTTGTGGGCAGGAGGGTTTAACCTCCCCCTAGGAATCTGTGTGGGTGACCACAGGCAGGAGGCTGCCTGCACACAAGGCTCAAGTTTCAGATTTCTCAAGGCTGCCCAGACCCTTAAAGTTAATAATTATAGGTAGAATAAAAACTAACATGCTGGGGGGCGCCTGTGGTTCAGTGGGTAGGGCACCTGCCCCATATACCAAGTGTGGTGGGTTCAAACCGGCCCCAGCCAAACTGCAACAAAAAAATAGCCGGGCATTGTGGTGGGCGCCTGTAGTCCCAGCTGCTCAGGAGGCTGAGGCAAAAGAATCACCTAAGCCCAAGAGCTGGAGGTTGCTGTGAGCTGTGTAACGCCATGGCACTCTACCAAGGGCAACAAAGTGAGATTCTGTCTCTACAAAAAAAAAAAAAAAAACACACACACAAAAAACTAACATGCTTGCTCACAGAAACTGCTGACATTTTTATTCCCTTCCTCAGCTTACCCTCGGCTAAATGAGAAAATAGCCTTCAATAAAAGCTGGGTGGAACAAACGCTCAGAGCCACTCGCTGGAACCTCACAAGCTCTTCGAGTCCTGTCTCTTTATCTCTCACTGCTTTTAACTTTATTTTTCTGCAGTTGATAGTGCCAGTTCCACAGGTCTTAAAGGATCCGGTGCGGGACGCTGGCATTTATCCTAGTCCCAAGTTGTAACAGCCAAGCTGCCAGTTAGTGGAGATTCATAAAGTGAAGGGTATTGGTAAGGGACAAAACAGATTTCAGAGCAAAATGAATATGGTGTGATCCATTTTTGTAGATAAATATGTAGGGGAGTGTCACTAACCACTGTCCCAGCTGGTGAGGAGGGAGTTAGCCGTGGATGTAATATTAGGCAGCTCAACAGGGCACCAGGGGCTGCGAATCCTCTTAGCCTCATCAATGCTGCCAATTTTATCTCCAACTGTCTGATTACTGTATTTTATTTTTCAATAGGCTCAAAACTTGGTGGGGAAAAGAAGAGTATTGTTTATTGCACACCTCAAACGCCAACAAACCCCTTATCTTCTCTTGTACTTTCACAATAGGCCTGATTTGATGAGCCATTAGGCCCACCGTCTAGTAACCAAAAACCCAGTTACCCTTTTTTTCCCCTCAGGGCAGGAAGGGCTTAATATGCAACCCTTCCCAGGAGGTGAGATTTTGCATTTTGTTTTACTAAGGCAACAGGAAAAGAAAAGAAGGATCAAATAGCTTGGAGTCTCTAATAAAACAGGCGGAGCCATTCACATTCTGCTACCTTGTAGATGTAAAATTTATCACAAATACAGGAAAAACAAAGCCTGGATGGATGTGTATCATGGGGGTGGGCAGGAGCCTTGAATAAGGCGTTAATAGTAATTGTCCCAGCAGGTGGGATCAAAGGTGCTAACTTTTATCTTGAAATTAATGTTTCTATAACTTCTATATATTTCTCTTGAAATAGAAAAAAAAAAAAATTGGGGGTTCTGTTCCAGACCACTGCAAAAGAAATAAATATTACAGTAAGACGAACCTCACCAAAAAGGAGTGAGAAGCTTTTCTGGTTTCCTCCAGGGGATATTAAAGTTATGTTTACATTATGCTGTGGTCTCTTAAGTGTGCAAAAGTGTGATATCTAAAAAATTTGCACATACAACTTAATTTTTAAAATACTCCATTGCTAAAATGTGCTAATGATCATCTGAGCCTTCAGTGAGTTGCCCTTGGTTTACTGGCGGAGGGAAGGTCTTGCCTCAGGGTTGATGGCTGCTGACTGATCTGGATGGTGATTACTGAAGGTTGGTTGAGATGGCTGTGATAATTTCTTAAAATATGACAACAGTGAGGTTTGCTGCGTTGATCGACACATGTCCCATCTTCTCAGTGAGATTCATGACTGTCCGTGGGATGTGTTGGGGGAGATTTTATGATCATTCAGCCTACAGGTGGCACCACTGGAGCCAGGCACAGATGAATGGAGCTGCCTACTCCCTTTAGAAAGAAGATGTTCTCTAGCCCAAGGCCTGGTGGCTCATGCCTTTAATCCTAGTACTCTGGGAGGCTGAGCCGAGAGGATGAATTGAGCTCAGGATTTCAAGACCAGTCTAAGCAAGAGCCAGGCCCTGTCTCTATTAAAAAGAGAAAAACTAGGCCTGGTGTGATGGCTCACGCCTGTAATCCTAGCACTTTGGGTGGCCAAGGCAGGTGGATTGCCTAAGCCTAGGAGTTCAAGACCAGCCTGAGCAAAAGCAAGACCTTGAGACCCCATCTCAAAAAAAAAAAAAAAAAAAAAGTTGTAGTTGGCACCTGTAGTCCCAGCTATTTGAGAGGCTGAGGCAAGAGGATTGCTTTAGCCCAAGAGATTGAGGTTGCTGTGAGATATGATACCACACACTCTACCAACAGAGACAAAGTGAGACCTTGTAGCAAAAAAAAAAAAAGAAAGAAAGAAAGAAAGAAAAAGAAAAACTAGCTAGGTGGCTCCTGTAGTCCCAGCTACTGAGGAGGCTAAGGCAGGAGGATCTCTTGAGTTCAAGAGTTTGAAGTTGCTGTGAGCTGTGACACCACAACATTCTCCCAGGGTGACAAAGTGAGACGCTGTTGCAAAACACACACACAAACCCCCAAAAAACAAAGAAAGGAGGTGCCTGATCCCTGCCTGGAGAGGTTGGACACAGACAGGTGGGTTTTAGGCATTTTCTTTTTCTTTTCTTTTTTTTTTTTTTTTTTTGAGACAGATTTTCAAGCTGTTACCCTGGGTAGCGTGCCATAGCATCACAGCTCACAGCAACCTCCAACTGCTGGGCTCAAGCAATTCTCCTGCCTCTGCCTCCCAAGTAGCTGGGATTGCAGGTGCCCACCACAACCCCTGGCTATTTTTTTGATTGCAGCTGTTGTTGTTTGGTGGCCCAGGCTGGATTCGAACCCGCCGGCTCAGGTGTATGTGGCTGGTGCCCCAACTGCTTGAGCCACAGGTGCTGAACCGGTTTTAGGCATTTTCCTCAGAGAGAGCGGTCCTCTGATGTAGGACATCGGAAACCACTGGATAGCCGAGAAGGGGTATCCTGCTCACACCCCTGGCCCCAGGTATCATAGCACCGGCTGCCCTCCTGACTTTGGGCTCCGGGGTGAGCCCTGTAGCTGCAACCTTCAAAATATGTGACCCTTTATTGTGCTTTGATACTTCCAACTTAGAGTCTTAAACTTTTTTAATTAACTTATTTTTTTTTTAACTTAAACAGTCATGACTGAACGTGATAAAAAATTCAAACAAGTCAAAAAATACTCAGCGAAGAATAAGTCTCCCTTTCACCCCGTCCCTCTATCTAGAGGCAACATCTACTAACACTTTCCATAAACCCTCTCAGAAACTGTCCAAGCATGCCCAGAAGCCCTTGTATGTATTTTTTAAACAAATAAGAGCTAATTATGCACGCTTCTCTGCACTTTGTTTTTCTTTTAACTTAATCCTATCTTGGTGATCATTTCATGTATTAATTCATTTTTAATTTAAAAGCTACATAAATAAATAAACAGTGCTGTGATCATCAGTTAACTGTTTATGAAAAATATTAAATTGGTTCCTTCCCTACATCATGTACCCACATAAATCCCAAGTAGTGGATTAAAGATTTAATCATAACAAATGAAGCTCTCAAAAATAATGAAGGAAAACGTGAGTGAGTGAGCCTCCGGTGACAGATCCCCGGGTGGGAGGAAGTCCTGGGTGTGGGCCTGACAGAAACACCACTGGAAAACTAAAATCTAAGACTCACAGGCTGAAATGTGTGTTTGTGGGCACTGTCTGGGTTCTATTCTTTTTATCTTGTTAGGAAAAGTGTTGGGGGTGGGGTTCTCAGGGAGTAGAGCCTGTGTGGGCAACCTCGGCAGGTGAGTCATGCTGGAAGCAGGTGAGTCATGCTGGAAGCCTCCCAAAGAAAATCAGTGAAGGAGGGGAGAGGGCCAGAGCAGAGGAAGGCAGTGAGAAATCCCAGCCGTCCTCACCTGGAGGCAGAGAAGCTGGGCTCTCCTGTTCCTGCACCCATCAGTCCAGGAGTGAGGGCTGCCCCACGGGTCACAGTTTCCAGCCTCCCCCACTCTCTGCACCTGTGGGCAGGGCAGCTCCTTAACCCACTGCAGGCCTCCCTGGCGTTGCAGGTGCAGTTTGTAGAATCCAGGGCACAGGTGCCCAATGTGGCAAAAGGGATAGGAGAGGGTCTGGGAGCAGCAGCCCCGGTGTCCACTCCAGAGGGGGTTCACTGAGGGGGTGCGCTAGGTAACCGGAAGATGTTACCACTCTTGATGTTCCACGCTTGAGTTTGCAGAAAATTCCAAGAGGATGTGAGCCCCAGCTCATCACACCCACAGCCAACTGGCCCCAGAGCCCAGAGTTTAGGGTAGGAGGTTTATGCTGACAGCCCTGAGGACCGACCCCTGTAAGGTAGCGAGGAAGGCGCGAGCAGGCAGAGGGGAAAACTGATGCACAGTGCAGTTACAGACACAACTGAGGCCCCAGCCAGTGCCACGGGCAAGTCCCTTCAGAGTGATACCCCTTCAGAGTTTCCCCAAATTGAGGTGAGTGGTGGGTCTCCCAGAAGGGGCATAACCTTGGAAGATGTGCTTACATCTACCGCTGGGGACCGCGTCTGTGCCATTAATTTTAGATGTCAGCTTGACTGGATTCAAGGGTGCCTGGCACAGCCTGATTTCTGGGTGTATCTGTGATGGTGTTCATGGAGGAGATTGGTCCATGCCTGGGGGGACTGGGTGGGGAAGACCCACCCTCAATGTGGGTGGCACCATCCAGTCAAGGGGCAGGAGAGGGGGGCACCTGGGTAAAACAAACAGGCAAAGGAAAAGCAAGTCCTCTCTCTCCTAGAGCTCCAATGCCCTTCTCCTGCCCTTGGACGTCAGAACTCCAGGCTCTCCAGCCTTTGCACCAGTGGTCCCTGCCCTGGGTCCTCAGGCCTTTGGCCTTGGGCTGAGGGTTACATCATGGCTTCCCTGGTTCTGAGTGAGGCCTTCAGACTTGGACTGAGCCTGCTCTGGGCACCCCTGGTGCTCCAGTTTGCAGAGAGCTTGTTTTCAGACCTACAGGAGCCGATGTCTCTAACAAATCTTCCCTTATCTCCGCCCCTCCTTCCCCTCCCAGCACCTCCATTGGTTCTGTCTCTCTGCACAGCCCTAATACAGAGGTGCCAGCCCTGGGGGAGGGGGATCTGGGTGGAGCAGCACAGTGCCCAGGACAAGGAAGAGCCGAGAAGTGTCCTCTCCTGGAGGATCCTGGCTGCAGTGACTTTCCAAGGAGAGAAGCTGAGGGGGAAGCCAAGGGACAACAGATCTGGGGCCATCAGGAGGGGTCACCCCCTAAGGAGAATACCTTCTCTGGAACCCAGGGGTGATGGGGCTGGGTGGGCCTCACCTGCCAGGCTTTGGGGACTGGTGCTCCCTGGCAGAGCTGCCAGTGGAGAGAGATTGCAGAAGATTACCTTGGTCTATTTTGTGTAGCTATCACAGAATACCAGACTGGGTAATTTATAATGAACAGAAATTTATTGGCGCAGGGTTCTGGAGGCCGGGAAGTTCAAGATGGATGGGCTGCAACATAATATGGCAAAAGGGCAAAGAGAGGAGGGAAGATGGAGAGAGAGTGAAGTGCTGAACTCCCATTTACAAAACAAACCCACTCCCACAGTAACACCATTACTCCATTCACTCTGTCCTCACGGCCTTATCCCCTCTCCTTAGACCCCACCCGCCCAACACTGCTGCCCTGGGGACCGGGTTTGCAACACAAGGCTTTCTGCAGGACACATTCAAACCATAGCGGAGACTTCTTAGAAACCTTCACGGGGGAGCATGAAAGGTTGAGGGTGAGGCCCCAGGGAAGAGGAGCTCCAGCCTAGGGCCTGTCTCCCCACAGCTTTGCTGGAGGTAGGGAGTGTGGATAAATGGAAGGTCAGCAGGCCTGAATGAGGTGGACTTCAGCAGACGACCTGCCCCACTCTGGGCTGAGCATGCCACCATTACCCTTCCAGCTCCTGCGTCAGGAGAGCAGAGGGAGGAGTCCTGGAGTGATGGGACCTGGCGGGGCTTGGAGAGAAGGTACCTAGAGGGCAGGAGGTTTGTGTGTGCGTGGAGGTTTATGGAGCTCTACGGTCCCCATCCCAGTCCTCTCACTGCTATTGCTTTTAAACAAATTGTCCAGAGAGGGAAAAGTGGCAGAGATGTGTGGGCAGCTAGGAAACCTTGGGTCTGTGGGGTAGCATATCACCCTCACCCCATT
Source organism: Loris lydekkerianus (assembly GCA_963574355.1). Lineage (NCBI taxonomy): Eukaryota > Metazoa > Chordata > Mammalia > Primates > Lorisidae > Loris > Loris lydekkerianus. Next base: position 141,828 of record CAUYPK010035207.1, on the reverse strand, counting down.
TGACAGATGAAAAAACTGAGGCTACAGCCGAGGAGTGCCCAGGGAGCCCAGAGAGGCAGTGGTGGAAAACAGCACCTCTGACACCCTGCAGGCCACTGAAGGATGGGGTGTGGCCGCTCAGGGAGGGGTGTGGAGTCCCACAAGTCTCAGAGTCTGGTGGGGAACACACAGAGTCGGCTGTGGACATTTCCCCACTCTGCCTTGTCCTCCCAGGAAGACTTGGCTCCGGTTGCCAGGATACAGCACGGCCATGCCTAAGCATCCCTGGAAGGCCCGCTTCCCTGAAACACCCCCAACCACAGCCGGAGCAGAAGGGCCAAGCCTCATTACAGGCTGAGCAGACGGTTCTTAACAAATTGTCCTTGGCAAAGAGGGTGGTGTGGAAAGCTCAGCCACACAAGGAGATCTGGGGAGGGTCCAGGCACCGGGCGCAAGGGGACAGGGATATGCGTGTCCCCCACCCCTGCCCAGCTCCTTGCCGGACCCAGGAGGGCCTCATTGTTCTCTCAGAATTGAAGATGCAATGCCTTCACTCTGACCAGACACTCCTCTCCCCAGCAGCCCTCTGACCCCCTGGGGAGCCAGGCACCGAGAGCCAACATTATGGATTACACCCCGAACAAGGCAGGACAACTGACAACTCAGGGCGCTGCTCTGTTTACACTGGTATTGATTCTGGGCCTGCAGTGACTCAGAGGCCACGGAGAAGCAGACGCTTGCAGAAGGTGAGAAGGTTTCCGAAGGGCAGACACTAATGGTTTCAGAGGACGCAGAACATTTCCTCGGGATGGCCTGTGTGCCCCCACCTGCCCTGCTCATCGTGGTAGCTGCACGGGCCAACGTAGTGGGGCATCTGGATTCACCCTCAGGTCCCAAGCATAAGAGGGATGCGGGTAGAGCTTGAGTGAGGGAGGGATTTTCTGGGAGGGAACACCCGTTGTACACAGCTCAAGGAGCATTAGCCAAATAGTCCAGGCAGCCCAGGTGGGAGGACAGGGCGGGTGGGAGGACAGGGCGGGTATGAAGCCAGCAGTGTGCCCCCAGTCTCCGAGGGTGGCTGCAAACTGACTTGCCCCAGGGAAAATCTCTGAGACATGGATGTGATGGGGCTTTGGGATTCTGTCCCCTTCTTGTGGCCTGTGGCAGCTGGATTTTCTAAAAGGGGGGCTTGGTGAGGTGGAGTGTAGGGAGAGACCATCCTGAAGAATGGTTCCAGGGTCCTTTGGGGAACTGGGATAGGTGAAGAAGGTTGTTTCTGCCTGGTGGGAGGGTTTGGAAGGCTCTGAGGGAGGCAGAAGCCCTGAGGTGGGGCCTCCAGAGGTTGAACCCCAAGATGATGAAGTCCATGAAGGGGGGCCAGGACCCAGACAGCAGGCCCAGCAGGCCCACAGCCGGTGTCCTAGCTGTCTGGGACCGATAGTTGATACCTCTCTTTATGATCTGAACACTGTCTTCTGGGCTACTAAGGGAAAGGCCATATGTCCACAGGTGAGCTGGGATGCTGAGCCAGAAGGCCAGACCAGGGTCACCGGGCAGCACTCAACCCAGAATGCTCCCTTCACAGCCAACATTGGAGGTTTGTCCTTATCACAGTGGTTGGACATTTGTTGCAACCTCCAGGGCCTTATCTTTGCAGCTCCCACCTCTGGGAATAGCCAAGAGAATCCCTTAAATATAAACCCCTTGAATACGCAGCCCAGAGGTGAGGCACTGGCTGGGAGGGGCACTGGGCTCCTTTCCCACAGGCTGCCCTGTCCCTGGGGAGCCCTGCCAGTGCCACCCACTGGAAAAGCAAGACCGACAACTTCATCCTCCTGCCAGCCAGCTGGGGGTCACTCCAAGGAGTCAGCACCTCTGTGGGACATATGTGTAGATAGTGTCACTCCTCAGGGAGGGAGTTGGCACTAGATGCCTACCCAGGTGTGAAAAGGGCTGCAGGGAAGGGGAGCAGAGGTGCTGCTCCCCAGGAGCATAGGATAATGCTGCAGGACAGGTGAGCTTCTATAAACTGTGCTCCTTGGCCCATCCAGGAGAGGGGCCCTCCTCGGCCATTCTGGGTGAAGGAGGCACCCTTCTCATACCTACAGACATTGACCAGCTGGGCGAGGTGGCTCACACCTGTAATCCCAGCACTCTGGAAGACAGAGGTGGGAGGATCTCTTGAGGTCAGGAGTTCCAGATCAGTCTGAGCAAGAGTGAGACCCCATCTGTACTAAAAATAGTCCAGCTACGTGGGAGGCTGAGGCAGGAGGATGGCTTTAAACCAAGAGTTTGAGGTTGCTGAGAGCTATGATGCCATGGCACTCCTACTCAGGGGGACAGAGTGAAACTAAGTCTCAAAAAAAAAAAAAAAAAAAGACATTTGGCCCCAGCTTCTTACCAGGAGCCTAGTGAGAGGACTCTGGGGTGACTGGAAGCCATGATGGCCCATTGTGTACGTGTCTCTCTCATTCACCTGAGATGTATGGCTGGCCAGCGCCATCCCACAGCTACACCTGCACGCGCGCACACACACACAGAGCTCAGGGAGGCCTGTGGCCAGATGTGGGACCCAGGAATGACACAGAAAAAAGGGGGTACCTACCAAGCAGCCCCCAGACTCTCAGGCCTGAGCCAGATCTTCTGAATTGATTTGAAGAGGCTGGGGAAGGAGGACAGTGATGAGTAAATTACAGCAGCATGACACAGCACAGAGGGCGAGAATTCAGCAGACGCGCCAGGAGAGCATAATTCATCCCCCCTCCCCCCTCTCAGGCTCAGAGTTGCAGAAATCTCGAGAGAGTGGTGAGACTTTCTGCTGCATGTGAAATACCATGATGAGGGGCAGCTGGGCTACGTTTGTTAGGTTTTAATCTTGTTTGGTTTAATTTTTAAACGTGGTTATCAAAGCAATACATGTACATAGTTCAAAAAGTCAAATACTTACCAAAAGACTTATCATACGCGTGATAGTTCTTTTTTTTGAGACAAAGTCTCATTCTGTTGCCCTGGGTAGAGTGCAGTGGCGTCATAGCTCACAGCAACCTCAAACTCTTGGACTCAAGCAATCCTCTTGCCTCAGCCTCCCGAGTAGCTGGGGTTACAGGTGCCCGCCACCACACCCAGCTAGTTTTTCTATGTTTAGTAGAGACAGGGTCTCACTCTTGCTCCTGCAGGTCTCCAACTCCAGAGCTTAAGCAACCTACCTGCCTCGGCCTCCCTAAGTGCTGGGATAACAGGTGTGAGCCACTGCACCCAGCCAAGAGTATAGTTGTACTTCCCCACGCCCCAGTCTTGCCCAGATTCTACCTCTTCTAGCCGCTTCCCCGGTATTTCCCCCTGCGTTTCCAAATCTCACATTGACACTGTTCTGCGTTCTTGGCTTCTGTTGTTCTACAAGGTGTCCCAAAAGTCACCCGTCAAGTCACCACGCATAGGGAAAATGGGAAATTGTAGCTAAATGCATCATTATTTACAAAATATTCATTATAAAGTTTTACAAAGAAGTGGTCGATATGTAGAGAACATTTTGTGAATATTGCATAATATTTTGCAATGGATATTTTCTAAATGAATGTCCATTTAGCTACAATTTCCCATTTACCCTATGCGTGACAACTTTTAGGAGCGACATAGGGACACCCTGTATGTTACTCCCACGCTGTGAGTTCCTTTTATCCACCAGCCCCCAGCGCAGTTTTGCATGAAACTATGGTTAGTGTTTATGTTATTATGACCATGCAAATATTCTTTATTATGTGTCAAACAGTATAATACTATCTCATCTTTCTGCACTATTTTCCCCACCTATTTCAAAATTTCTGCCACAAACATACTTGTTTGTTTGTTTTTAGAAAGAGTCTCATTCTATCACCCTGGGTTGAGTGGCATAGCATCATAGTTCAAAGCAACCTCAAACTCTTGGGCTCAAGCGATCCTCTTATCTTAACTTCCTAGAGAAAATGAAGCAATTTAAAAGGCATAAACCTACGACCAGGCACAGTGGCTCACGCCTGTAACCCCAGCACTCTGGGAGGCCAAGGTGGGTGGACTACTTGAGCTCAGAAGTTGGAGACCAGCCTGAGCAAGAGTGTGACCCTGTCTCTACTAAAAATAGAAACACCAGCTGGGTGTTGTGGTGGGCGCCTGTAGTCCCAGCTACTTGGGAGGCTGAAGCAAGAGGATGGCTTGAGCCCAAGAGCTTGAGGTTGCTGTGAGCTATGACACCAGGACACTCTACCAAGGGCAACAAAGTGAGACTCTTTCTAAAAAAAAAAGTCACTTCACTTTTATAGTAGCAACATTAGGGTGGGGGAGAGAAAATACTTGAGGTCAAGCCACTGGTTTTTCACAGGCACTCCAGCTTCTGCTAGGGTCTGACACTTGGTTTTAGTGCATGTGAACGTCATCACCAACTGTAATTTTGTTCCTCTGCGTATTGGCTATCATGGTCAATAGAAATGGCGGGGCAGGATGTTTGCAAGGTTTCTGCCTACGTGTGTGGCCAGTTCATGGCAAGAGGGTCAGCCTGCCCCGGCTGTCTCTCAGGCAGGCTGACTCTGTGTAGGATGTCTGAGATCCCTGGGCTTATTACAGGAGGGGACACTGAGTCCCTCCAAGGCCAGAACCCAGTCCTGCTGAATTTCAGGGCAGTCTGTGCCTGGGACTTTGTTCGAGTCCAGAGCAAAGTTAGGCACCTCTGATGCTGTTAGGCACCTCTGATGCTGAGAGGGTGCTCAAGCCATCTGCGTCCAGGAACGGGTGCGCCTCTCCTCTGAGCAAGGCTCCGGCTGCCCTGCGCTTCCTAATTGCCAAGTGGGTGTCAATAATTTCCCAGGCTGAAGGAAGGCATCTCTTTTTTCTGCTCTTTGGTGTTTAATATTGAGTTTCAACCTGACTCATGATCGCAGCTGCTGTCAAAGGACCTACAGGAAAATCCGTTTTTATTGAAACTGAAAAGGTCAGTTTTCTTGGACGTCTCCATGGTGAAAATAATAAATGCAGCAAATTCATATCCTTATGATATTTAGGCTCTCCAGCTGGAATGACCCTTGGGAAAAGGCGCCTGAGATTTTAATTAGGTTTCCCTTCCTTCCCACCACAATTGCTGCAGAAAAAACCGGCTGGCGAGCCATTTCCCTCGCTGGGTCACTAAGTAGATAGATGGATGCTCAGGGAGTTGGCAACCACGCTAGGTGGCATCTGGCACACTCTGGGCTAGCTCCCAGCAGGCCCTCTGGCTCAGAAGAGCAGCTCGCCCACTTGGTCTGATATGTGACCCATCAGTTATGTGGCTTGGGCTATTTGGTATTTGTTCCATCACTGACCTGAATGTGCAGAAGGGAGCCTCTCCCTCTGCCTACCCAAATCCCACCTGCAGACAGAGACCCCCGCAGAGACACCTGAGCAGCCGAGGCTTAGCTGGTGGGCACTGCCAGCCCCTGGTCCCTGCAGACGCCCACTACCTGGGGCAGCCCAGCAGCTCCAGGGCGGGACCGGAAGTACAAGTGCGTCCCAGCTGGGGCTCCTCCATGGTGGACTGAGGAAGGAGTGATCAGGAAGACAGAGGAAGACGTGCAGGAGGGCAGGTGAAGCCCATTCTAAGGAGGACGGGGTGGTAGGGCGTGGGGTGAGGGAACCAGGGTAGCCTGGTATTGGCGTCTTTACAGGGACCTGTTTTCTGTTAATCCAAGAGATTAGACCATGTCACAAGGTGTCTATTGATGTTTATTCGTTCAGATGTTTGTTTATTTGTGAATCGTAAACCTTTCAACCTACTGATTTAGATGGGTCTTTAGTTCAGCAAAGTTTCCCACTTTTTAAAATTTTTATTGTTTTGAGAGTCTTACTCAGTTGCCCTCGAGCAAAGTACTATTGCATCACAGCTCACAGCAACCTCAAACTCTTGGGCTCAAGTGATCCTCTTGCCTCAGCCTCCCAAGTAGCTGGGACTACAGGCGCCCACCACAATGCCTGGCTAGTTTTTAAGAGACGGGGTCTCACTCTAGCTCAGGCTGGTCTCACACTCCTGAGCTCAGGTGATCCATCTGCCTCAGCCTCCCAAAGTGCTAGGATTACAGGCGTGAGCCACCGCACCTGGCCACTCTTTTTTCTTTTTTAATTTCAGGGTAACATGAGGTTGTAAATGATTAGGTTGCATTGTTTGTGTTTCTAAGGTAAAGTTCAAGTTGTAGGTAGCCCTTCCTGGAGGAGGTGTGCTAGATACCACACCAGGCGAGAGCGTACCAATACCCTTTCCTTCCCCCACTTCAATATACGTGTTTTTCTCTAGTGTGGGGGGTGTAGTTGTTTATCTGTTGGTTTCATATTAGTATTGAGTACATCGAATTTTCATTCTTGTGACATTTTGCCAAGAGACTGTGTTTCAACTTCAACCAGGTAAACATGAAAGATGTAAATTGTGCATCTTTTTCTGGGTGAATAGTATTCCATAGTTTGTTGATCCATTCATGTGTTGATGGGCACTTGGATTGATTCCACGTCTTGGCGACTGTGAATTGAGTTGGGATAAACAATCTACTGCAAATGTCCTTATGGTAAAACAATGTTTTATTTCTGGATGGATGCCTAGTAACAGGATTGCAGGATCAAATGGAAGGTCTACTTTTAGCTTGTTGAGAATTCTCCGTACTTGCCATATCTCTTTTATTTTTGACTGTTTTTTTCTTTTTTAATTGTTTCTGCTCTTCATTAACACCCCTTATCCTGCTTGGATTGCCAGTATGTTTTCTTCAGGCTGTAACTCACACCTGTAATCCTAGTACTCTGGGAGGCTGAGGCAGGTGGATGGCTTGAGCTCAGGAGTTCCAGACCAGCCTGAGCAAAAGAGAGACTCCGTGTCTATTAAAAATAGAAAAATCAGCTGGGCATCATGGCGCATGCCTGTGGTCCCAGCTATTTGGAAGGTTGAGGCCAGAGGATCACTTGAGACCAAGAATTTGAGGTTGCTGTGAGCTATGATGTCATAGCACTCTACCCAGCATGGTAGAGTGAGACTCTGCCTAAAAAAAAAAAAAAAAAAACTTTACTTCTAAGATGTTGCCCTCTCCCTACTTCTAGCGTCTCTCCTCCTTTCCTGGTGGATTCTGAAGATGCCTTTAGGAATCACAATCCATGCCCCTGGCTCGGCTGCCCACTGGCCACCCCCCAGCCTTGCTGCTGCCCTGACCCTCTTACACCGCTGTGTTGCTGCCTGTGTCCTGGGACGCTCTGCCCGGCTGCCTGCCCCCTTTTCACCACAGCTTATCCTCATCTTCTCTTCAACTCTTGCTTTTCACATTCAATATTTTCATTTTGAAAAAAAAAAAGAAAGAAAAAACCTTACATCTGTTTCCCAGAGTAAATATTTTTAGAATTCTGTTTTTTCTCCTTCCTTGATATTACAACAATATGGTTTTCCAGTCCATCTGCCTCTTCCTTCGTTCTCATGCCTGGGGTTCTGCCTGTGGCCATGGGAGCCTGCTCCCCCCATTGTCTGAGAGCTGCAACTCCTGAGGACAAGCAGAGCCCAGCACAGAGAGGGGGGGATGGCTAGAAAAGAGCCCTGGCTGTGGGATGGCCTGATGGGAGGCTGAATGGTCTTCCCAGGCCAATGCAGCTTCCTCATGGGGGCTGGTCCCTGGGGGGCAAAAGGTGTCCAAGCACAGCCTGCTCTTGTATCTAACCTGCCTTTGCAAATTCCAGGGGTTCAAGGAGAAAGAGATCGCCCACTCTAGGAGATAGGCAGGGCAGAGAAATCTTCCAGCAGGCTGGGGGCCCCGGGGGTCTGCAGCCTCCTGAGTAGCATGCGCTGCCTCCCTCTTCCCCACCCCAGGTCTGCTCCCATGGGTGCCTTGTCCTGGAGAGAAGGTGACTTGCCTGCTGCCCCACCATCACCGCACTGCCTCCCTGGGAAGAGAGGTGTGGGTCTGCCTCCAGCTATGATTTGATTCTGGTCTCAGCCACCCAGCACCTGGCGAAAACTGGAAGCTTACAAAACACAGCTGGAGCTTTCTTTGAGTTTCAATAGGACTTCTTTGATTTTTATTTTCTTTTTTCTTCCCCTCCCCATTCTTCTCACTTCAGAGAGGGACATCTAAGGCCTTTTCCTCCTGCTGCGTCTTCATTTACACATATTGTGCCTAAGTTTCATGCTATGTCTGTTATGACCGGCCCCAGATACTTTTTGCACACGCACCTATGGCTAAAGGAGTTGGTAAGTGTTTTTTCCCAGGGAAAAATAAGGGGAAAAAAAAGACTCTGTGTGTGAGATAAGGCAGATCTCTAGGGAATCTGGAGAGAGTGAAGGCTCTGTTTCTTTGTCTGAAGATGAAGAAAAACCAGCACCTAATTCAGGTTCTAACGAAGACAAACAGCACCTGAGAAGCCCTCAGAACAGGCCCAGCACCTGAAGGAGTGGGGTAAATGATGTTTAGGCATTATTTACTACAATAGAAATTGTTCTTTCTGTTACGACTTGACCTCCTTGGTTAAATTCCTGTGCTACGGTTGATTCACATTCTCTACCTATGGTGATACATACAGCAAATCCCAAACATACTAAGTCTACGGTTACCTCTGACCTCAAATTCAAGGCCCTAAGAACTTTCTCTGAAGAATGCGGTGGCTCATGCCTGTAATCCCTGCACTCTGGGAGGCCGGAAGCAGGCGGATTGCTTGAGCTCGGGAGTTTGAGTCCAGCTTGAGCAAGAGCAAAACCCCATCTTTAATAAAAATAGAAAAACTGGCCGGTGTGGTAGCAGGTGCCTGTAGTCCCAGCGGCTCAGGAGGCTGAGGCAGGAGGATTGCTTGAGCTCAGGAGTCTGAGGTTGCTGTGAGCTACAATGCCATGGTACTATCACCCAGGGTGACAGAGGCAGACTCTGTCTCCAAAAAAGAACAACAACAAAAAAAAACATCAGTGGATAAGCATACCACTTCTGGGGTGAAAAAAAAGACAGCTGCGCTATTTGGGTTTATCCTATCAAATCTATCTCTTCTAGGAATAACAAATAAAACGTGTGTGTGTGTGTGTGTGTGTACCCAGAGGCAGGTCCTTCTTCCCAACAGAGCCTCTGAATCCTGAAATGCAGCCTGACGGCCTCGAGATCCACCCGCCTCCTCTCTAGTGCCTTTTCCTAAAATTTAAAACAAGATGTTTTTTCCTCTCAGAACACAATTGGCAGAGATAACTGCCAATGGGTGGGGGTGTGATGAAAGGAAATCCCAGGCATTCTCCAGCATCACAGCCACCCAGCATCTGTGCCAAGGGTGGTCCCCCATCTCTAGACCCTTGAGCTCCCTGCAGGTCCCTGCTCTTTGGCCAAGTGGCCCTGGGCAGCCACACAACCTCTCTGAGCTGTGGTTTCCTGGGCCGTCAGGGGCCTCCCAGAGCTGCTCTTGGAGGGCAGGGCACCTGCGGGCAGCCGTGCCCTGCAGGTGGACCAGCTCTATCACTCCTGACCGCTGTGTCACCTCCCTCTCTCCCTCTGGCCTGGCTGTGGGACAGGCTGTCATCAGAACTTACTCCCTCCCAAATACTCCTTGGTGCAGTCAGGTCTCTGTGCCACAAACCAGCCGCAGCCTGCTGGTGTAACTCACTCACTCAGCAAATCCCCGTGCAGCCCGCAGGCCCCAGGCCCCTCCACCCGCTTCAGTCTGCACAAGGAAGGGGAAGCGTAGCTCACCTGATTTTTCCAGCTGCCCAGGGAAGATTCTTCCATGCACAATGCCCCCAGCAAGCCACCAAGAAGGGAACAGGCCCCTGGGTGCTCCACCATGGAGTGCCTGGGGTCACATCCTGCGGCTGACACAGCCTGCTCCCCAGGGGCAGATCAGGTGGCTGTCTGCCCTGTTCTCATCCCTTTGGGACATTTTGGTCAAGATGATAGTTGCTCCCAGATCAGGAAACACAATTTTACATGTGCCCACATGTACAAGCACCAACATACCTACCTGACACAAATACACAGGTGTGCTCAGACACCCCACAGATGCACTCACCTGCATGCTCATGTATGTGGACACATTTGCACCATGCACAAGCATACTCATGTGCCACACACAAGGACGCAGGCATCTGGCCCTGCCTACCTTCCAGGCTCCCTAGGCTGCCTGGGGCCTGGCTGGTGCTCCCTCCCTTCTGCCTCTGGGGTGCCCAGGAGGCAGGAGCAGTTTTGCCATCATTAGCTGCCTGCTGCCCCCACTGCCCACTCTCTGGAGCTTTCCAGAAGGCAGCTACTGTTATTTAGGTTTCCATTTTCTTCCCTCACCAAGGAGACCTCCGAAACCTGAGCCGCCCAAGTGCATGAGCTGGGTGTCTAGCGCACAAGGTTCATTTGAAAATTTCCAGAGGTGATGTCAGGCTGTGTCAATTCCAGAGTGTCAGACTTTATTTTTTTAAAAACCTCAGTGTCTGATCTACGCGTGGGTCCTCTGGGGAGTGTGTGTACTCATGCATCATGCAAGTATAAACAAATCTGTGCATGCACACTTGAGTACACAGTCACACAAGCACACACCCTTTGCCTAAGATAGACACAGAGACATATGTATATGTGCTCACATAGACACAAGCACACCGCACACATTTTCGTACGCACACATGCGTATGCACAGTAAAGACAGATGTGTACAGACATGCACACAAAAGCACATGCAAACTATACACAAAACACAGGGCCACACACACAGGTAAACCCACACACAGAGGCAAGCACACGTGTACACATGTGCCAAGGCTGGGTGGGTGATGGTGTCCCTCTGGTGTGATATGTGTGTGCTTTGTATGATTAGCTCTTGGTGAGAGCTGGGGGGGGAATCCTGCCCCGTCCGCTCCTGCGCCCTTTTTTCAGGATGGGTTCTTTGCTAAATGTCAGGCTTGGCTGACCTCCCAAGGAAGGGAAGAAGAAAGCACTGACTCCACCTTCCATGTTTCACGTGCCTGCCTGCTGGCCCCACCCCTCCCACAGACTCCCTCCCTGCCCCATCATCCATCACAGCTCCAAGTTGCCTCCAGAGGACTCTGAACCTCAGCTCTGAGCTGCAGAGACACACTCAGGAGGGAGCCTGGGCACTCCACCTCAGCCCAGTAGCCCCCCAACATGGACACTGCTCTGTATCCCAAGGCAAAGTGTCTCTCCCTCCCCCAGAACTGCCCTGCCAAGCACAGGCCTGTTCCAAACTTCTATGCACCCTTCAAGACTGGCTTGGGTGGCCCCCTTCTCGGACCTCCTCATCCGGAGACCCCTCCTCTGCCATCCCTGAGCTGTGCATTCAGTCCCTCCATTACTTTCCCTGTCACGCTGACACTTAGCGAGGCTCGGCTGTCTCTGCCTTGCAGGTTCCATCACTTTTGGAGGGCGCAGACTGTATATCCTCTTTGCCTGAATGTGGCGGGAGCCTGACTCGTAGTGAGCCCTCAATAAATACACATTGGCAGAATGAATGAGCACATGGATGTGCTACGTTGAAGTCAGCTCTATTCTGTTTGGAGATGGGAATCAAGGCCAGCTGGAGAAGCCTCCCTCTCAGCTACACTGTTCTCCAGCTCAGCTGTGTCCCCAGAGGGAGGGCTCTGCAGAGAGAACTTCATGGAGGCAAATGCCGCCTCCAGCCCCATTAATCAGGAAATGCCTGTCTTCCTCGGCAAGCTCCATTTTCTATGTACAAGAGGAAATCACATTGGATGTTCTGTATTCAAATCTGTATAGATTTTAGATAATGGAATGGAAAGTTAGGGTTGTGATCCAGCTGTGGCTCAGATGAGATTTCTAATCACACAAAGCACATATATTATATATCACACCAGAGGGAAGCCATCAGCTATAAGGGGAGGAAGAACATCCCCGGGCCGGCTGCTCCAACAGGATGTCACGTCTCCGTGTTCCTTTCCAGAGCTGAGCCTATGCCCAGTGGCACCCGTGGAAGGCTGAATGTCTGTCATTTATTCTTATCTCTTGGGCTTTGGTGAGAACAAGGGAAGCTCCTTTCTCCCCCCCCTCCCCCCATAAGGGTGGTGCGTCCCGATGTTATTAGAGGCTTTTTTTGCCTTTCAAAGACACTTCAGATATTTTGGTTCTAAGTTTCCACATTTACCATTAAAGCAATTATCAGTGAAAAATACTCTGCTCCCTGAAAGAATGCAATCCGAGGGCAGGAGTGTATTTAAAGTTATAAATAACTTCCTTTCTCCTGCTACTTGTTTGCAGTGCTGTATAAATCTTTAGGTGTGCGAATTTCATCATTACCTACGTTCTTTAAAATGTAATAAAACTTTTCCCATTAAAAAAACGCCAGCCAATCAAAATAAGCACCTCATAGACCCTCAGACATAAAGCCCACATTATTTGCATTGCAGAACAACTGTAATTTTATTCATGGGTTGGCAGAGTCTCAGCCCATCAGTAATTAAACACGGAACAGCTGTCACTCTGCGGCATCTTCGGCAGGCAGGATGGAATAATCAGCCCCTAGTAGGGGGCTGACATGGATGGGGAGGGAGGGTGGCTGGTGTGGGGAGGAGCTGGTTCGGGCCAGGGGGCTGGTGTGGGTGTGGGATGGCTGTACCTGGCTCACCTGCTTCACACTTTCCTCCTGGATTCTCTGGGAAGAGGGCAAGACATTGCATAGACAGATGGGGGAGGGATAGTGGTGGTGGTGGTGGTGGTATTTGCTAGAATATAAACACACTTCCCAGAGGCCACTGGGACCTAGTGGAGGTGGGCTTAGTGGGGTGGAATTTGCTTGCAAGTTCCACTTTGTACCCTCCTGTGCTGTTTGAAATATGCTAATAAGCTAATAGGTATTGCTTTTGTAATTCACAGAGCTAATTTTAAGAACAGGCAGGGTGCTGAGCAGTGGGGGACAGAGGTACAGGAGGGGACTCTGGACCTGCCAGAGCTCCTGATGGCCTCCCAGGACATGGAGAGAGGGGTCCTGAATCTCTGGAAAGCCCGGCCAGAAGGAGCAGTGAAGATCTTCTGACTTTGCAGATGAGAACAGTTGAGGGCTGTGGAGGTGCAGAGTTTGGGGGTGGTCATTGGCACTGCCCAGAGGGCTGGGTTCTGGACTCTCACAGCCCACAGTAGACCTGGAACAGACACATCTCCCCTCCAGATGGGGAGCCAGGAGGTGTCAGTCCCTCCAGCAGCCCCTAGCTGGACTCCCCTTGCACCTCCGCAGCCCCCAGTCTGCACAACAGCTTTTCTGGACACTTCTCAGGATTCACTTTCCCTCCCTCAGTCTGTCATCTAGGTCTTCCAGGCTATATGAACCACCCCACCAGCACTAGCAGGGGATAAGTACTGTGTTTCCCAGAGCTCCTGCGAAACCCACATTAGGGGCAAAGGGCAAGACTCAGGACCCTGCAGTCCCACAGGCCTGGCGCCCTGCACTGCTCAAGGCTGCACACTCACCTTCAGGGCTGCCCCTTCCACTCTGACCCAAGCAGCCTGCTGGTCTGGAGGCCCAGGAAGGGTAGCCTTCATCAACAAAAGCTTCTTGACTTTTCTTTTTTTGTTGTATTTTTAGACAAAGTCTTACTCTGTCACCCTTGATAGAGTGCTGTGACATCATAGCTCACAGCAACCTCAAACTCATGGGCTCAAGAGATCCTCTTGGCTCAGCCTCCCAAATAGCTGGGACCACAGGCACCTGCCATGATGCTCAGCTAGTTTTAGAGATGGGGTCTCTCTCTTGCTCAGGCTGGTCTTGAGCTCCTGAGCTCAAACAACCCACCCACCTTGGCCTCCCAGAGTGCTAAGGATACAGGTGTGAGCCACTGTGCCAGGCTTGACTTGTCTTTCTTGAGTCCTGCCACACTTGAGTCAGGATGAGCTGAGTAGATGTGGTGGGCCTGGCGGGGGGCAGGACACACGGGTGCACAGTGGGGCTGTGCTGAGGGGGCTGGCTCGGTGACACTTGGTACCTGGGTGGGAAGGGAGGTCTTCCAGGAATGGACTGGCAGGTGCTAACTGTGGTGCTGAGTTCTGGCATCTGTACCCACAGTGAGGGCGGGAGGACCCCATGCAGTGGCTGGGCAGGGCACTGCCTGCCCTGGGTATGCAGATGGTGGTGGGGAAAAGGTCTAGGGGCCTGTCAGGGGTTCCCTGAGGGAGGGGTAATACCTGGGAATCCCTGAGGCCATCAGTGGGGACAGTAGGTCTGTCAGGTCACTGCTGGTCATTGCTGGTCATTTCAGTATGCCCACTGTCAGGCTGTGCACTGTAGGACACAAGAAGGGGAGAGGCCTGTCACCCAGACCGAGAGGCAGAATGCACCAGGTCTGATTTCCCTGTGACAAAGAGGGCTGATGTCCCCTGTACCTTCATGTCTGGGCCTGTGAGTGTGATTGGATTTTCAAAGCCATCTGTGGAACATCAGGTCTGATGACAGACGAGAATGAAATCAGGGGACCTGTAGTGAGGCTCCTGGGGCCAAGCTGAGAGAATGTCCTATGGAATAGTGGGGCCAACGTTTATAAGGACTGCTGGATGCTAGTGACAACCTACATGTCGGGCTGGAGACCCTGAGAACTGGAGGAGACATGGGCTGGCAGGAGCAGGGGTCTCCTGAGCTGACAACACACAGTCCCTTTGACGTGTGGCTCCTGAGAAATGCCTAAAGGGGCAGCTGCTGAGGCTCCTCTGCTCTCCTAAAGCACTTTGGGACACACGAGGCTGCCTGTGTGCACATGTGAGAGCATGTGTATATTATGCATGAAAACGTGCACATTTATGTGTCTGAGCATGCTGGTGTGAGAGTGTGCAGGAGCACGTGTGAGTGTGGGTGAGTACAAGGTGCACGTGTGTGCATCTCCATGAAACCATACAGTGGAAAGAGTCTGGGGTCCCAAGGGCTAGCTGGCTGTTTCAGCCCCAGTTCTGCTTTTGGCCCTTCCTGGAGCCGTGGACCCATTGAACAAGCTTCTGGGGATGGATGGTGTCATTCCAGAGGTAGGCTGTGCCTGACCCCTCATTGCTATGTAAGAACAAGATGGTTTGAAACCAGCAAGGAGAAGGCTTTCTTGGGGCAGGACCACAAGGCTCCCACCACCTTCTAGCAGCTTTGACAGATGTGGCTTCCGGGGCAAAGGCTGTGTGAAAGAGAAAGCCTGCTCAGAGCGGGTGGGAGTTTTCTGGTCTCCAGCGCCTGGTGGTGTTGTGGGGCCGCAGGGGAACTCACGGTGTGGTGGGAATGCGGCAGAGAGCTGGAGAGATTGCTGAGGAGGAAGGAGATTCTGGAGCCGAGCTGGGAACCTTGAGTCTGGGAACAGGCCATCGGAGGACCCAGAGTCTTAGACATACAGTAGGAAGCACTTGTGCTGGAAGTGGGGCTGCAGCCTCCCCAGTCGCTTCCCAGCAGGGGTGCGTCCGGTCCCCCTCTCATCCTCCTGGCTCCTCCCTGCAGGCCTGCGTGTGCCTGTGCGGAGGGTCAATACTGAGCTAGAGGTAAGGGCCCGGGCTCAGAGCAATGAATCGCGTTGGGCCCACGGAGCAGGGGCCGATGGAGAAAGCAAGTGGGGCTCCCAAGCCTCCTGCCACTCTGGGCGTGGGACAGCGCCTCCTGGGCTGCGGTTCTCCTGGTAGCCTCCTCTGTCTTCTCTTTCCACATTTCATGCTGGCAACAAGCAGCTAGCGTGCCACAAGCGCTGTGCTGGGCGCTACACACAGATAATCTTCCTACTTGGTCATAAGGGACCCTCAAGAGCTATTACTCATTCCCTACAAGTGGGGAAACGGAGGCTTGCAGAAGTCCTATCAGAAGATCCTTTTGGTCACAGTGACAAAAGCCCAGTTCAAGCAGGAGTAAGCCCAAAAGGGATGTATTGGCTCACATAGCCAGAAACTCCAGGAGTAGCTCAAATTCCAAGTTCAGGTGTGCAAATAATACTATCAGGGCCTGTCTCTTCCACATCTCTCTGCTAGGTGCGTCCCCATCCTGTGGGGTAAGAGGGCCACTCCACACTTGCAGAAAGAGCAGGCGCTCTCCCATTGGCTCTGATTGGGTCACATGCTTTCCCCTGAGCCAATCACCATGACTGAGGAATACGAAGCTCTGATTGGTCCACCCCAGAGCTTTTGGCACCGTGGGCTGCTCCCAAAGCAAAACAGCAAAGTGGGGTGGTGGGACCCCAAAGAGGAATTACTCAATGCTGGATGGCAAAGCACCAGACCCCCACCAAAAAGTCCAGAGCTGAGCCAGGGTGTGGGCAGGCTCCAGAGCCCCTCACCCCTTCCCCATTTCCCTGCAGTGCTCTGGTGTCACGGAGCTGCCATGCCTGCCCCAGAATCCTCACACCGCGTGCCCTGGCAGGCTCTTGACTGTGCTTCAGACCTGGGAGCCCTGTCTCTGTCAGCCTCGCTTCTGCTTGAGATTTGGGGGGTGGGGGTGCTGCAGGGCAGGGCTGCCCCAGCTTAGGCCCTTCAAGCTGGGCCCCCGGGGAGCTCAATCAGATTGCCACTGCAGTTATATAACTTAAATATATGGGACGTAATTATTTTTAAAAATATACCAATAAAATTGTCTCTGATTATTTTAGTCACAATACAAATAGCCTCAATTACAGCAGAAATAGGGCGCGGGTTTATGGCTCCCATGAATCTGAGAGTAACCTCAGCTCTGAGGAGGAAAAAGCCTTCAGCTCCCTTCTGGCTCTGCCATGAATCCTGCGGCGAAATGCCCCGAATGCAGCATGGGGGCAGCAGGCTTGGAGGAGCCAGAAGCGAAGCTCCCTGGGTCGTCTGAGGAAGGCCTGATGCGGGGTTGAGTCCTGACCCACGCTTGGGTCCGTGCCCCCTCCCCACAGCCAATCTGTTTCTCTCTTCCTCTGTAATGGGAGGAATGGCCCAAGACCCCGAGGGCCTGGAAAAGCCACACTCAGGATAGGACAACTCTCAGGCTCTCTTGAGCCTTCAGCTCAAGTCTGCCCACCCAACCCTCCCAGCTAGCTGGACACCAAGTTATAAGACAACAGTTTCCACTTTCCCAGGAAGGCAGGCTTTGCTGAAAAGCCCTGAAATCCAGCCAATGCCCCCCCGTTACAAATAGGGAAACTGAGGCATCAAGGGGACACATGGTCAGTGCACACAACAAGTGTGTGGCAGACCAGAGGGGACACAAGGCTCTGCCTCCCCAGAAGCTGTGGGAGAGGGTCAGGACAGAGGTAAAGCAGCCCCCCATGGCTGAGGGTCACACTCTCACAGGCCCTCCCCTGCCCTCTCCTCCTCCCTGAGCATCTGCATAGTGCTGAGACCCCTGGGAGCCCCCCTTAGTTCCTCCGCCTGGTCAGGGCCAGGGACATCTCAGCAGACAGCCTAGTTTAGTTTAGTTTGTGAGGTCTAGTCTGTGAGTTGGGCTCAGCCATTAGGTCTTGCTATGGTCTGAATGTTGTGTCCCTTTCTAAATTCTTACGTAGAAACCTAATCACCAATGTCATAGTGTTAGAAAACTGGGCCTTTGGGAGGTGAGTGGGAGGAATACCCATATAGAAGAGGCTTCAGGCTGGGCACTGTGGCTCATACCTGTCATCCCAGCACTCTAGGAGGCCAAGGCAGGTGGATTGCTTGAGCTTAGGAGTTCAAGACCAGCCTGAGCAAGAGTGAGAACCCATCTCTATTTGAAAAAGCATAAAATAAAATAGAAAAAATATATAACTAACCAGGTGCTGGGATGTGCACCTGAAGATGTGCCTCAACCTCCCGAGTAGCTGAGACAAGAGGAACCTTTGAGTCCAAGAATTTGAGGTTGCTGTGAGCCACAGCACTCTACCCAGGGCAACAGAGTGAGAGTCTGCCTCAAAAAAAAAAAAAAAGAAAAAGAAAAGAAAAGAATCCCCTGTTTGGTAAGGTAAACAACACTGATCAGGAAAAAAAGGAAAAGAAAGAAAAATAGAAGATTCTCCAGAGAACTACCTTCTCCTTTCATCACGTGAGGACACAGAAGGGAGGCACCACCTGTGAATTGCAAAGCAGGCCCTCCCCACACACTCTGCCATGATTCCCCAGAGCCTTGATCGTGGACTTATCAGCCTCCAGAACAGTGAAAAACAAATTTCTATGGTTTATGAGCTAGCCAGGTGAGGCTATAGCAGCCCGCATAGACTAAGACAGGCCCGTCCCCGGGGCCACCGGCACTCCCTGCTGTCTGATGCTGCCCAGTCTGCCCTCCGAGTCTCTGATGCCGCCCAGCCCATCCACCTTAATAGTTTCAGAACACACTGCGGATGACCCCATGAGAGCAGGTCTGGGGAGCAGGCCCATTCCTCACCCTGTCAGGCACACGAAGCGGTAGGTAAGTTGAGGCTGTGGCAGGGCCCCTTAGCCCAACCACGCCTACTTTTGTTTGTGTGTGTGTGTGTGAGTGATTATAAGCATTCTTCTGTTATTAACATTTTTTTTCCTTTAGAAGTGCAATAAAAACACAGATGAATTTGGAGAGAACGTGAATCCTTACAATACCACATCTTCCCATCTAAGAAAGGACCATTTCTGTTTACCAAGACTTGTCTTTTTGTCTTTTTTAAGGTTTTATGTTTGTCCTCATGTGAGTCTTGCCTGTTTCATTCATGTCAAGTTCACATAGTTTATAGCTTTATTGATGTTACGAAGGAAGCCTTTTGCATTTCATTTTCCAGTCAGCTTTTCACTGGCACCTGGGAAGCTCTGGCTCTTTCTCTATGTATCTTTTCTTTTCTTTTCTTTTCTTTTCTTTTTCTTTTTTTTTTTTTTTTTGAGACAGAGTCTCACTTTGTCACCCTTGGTAGAGTGCTGTGATGTCATAGCTCACAGCAACCTCAGACTCTTGGGCTCAAGCTTTTCTCTCGCCTCAGCCTCCCAAGTAACTGGGACGACAGGTGCCCTCCAGAAGGCCCAGCTATTGCTGTGTTGCAGTTGTTACTGTTTAGCTAGCTCCCGCTGGATTCGAACCTGCCAGCCGTGGCTGGGAGGAAAGAGGCAGCCAACTCCATTTGCTCTAAACCAGTGGTTTTCAATCTGTGTGCTGTGAGAGGATCTTAGGGGTGTAGAAAACATTTTTGAAGATCATTAATTAAATTATTTTTTGAAGGAAGTTCAAAGCACAGTAAGTATAGACTTTTAATCTCTTTGTTTTGATCAACGTAATTTAAGTGTGCTGTGGAAATTTAGCTATAGGTTCAAGTGTGCCATGAGATTAAAAAAGGTTAAAAACACTAGTCTAAATGGTTCCTCTTGCGGAAAGCTCCAAAGAAGATTTTCCTGGCCTTGTTTTCAAATTCTCCACGTCCCCCTCTTGAGAGGTTCTAACCTCTGGGTGCTGCAGCACCATCCGCACTTCCTATCTTAAGATACTGACAAGGGCTGGCAGCAACTGTGGTCCCAACTCCCTGGGATGTCCCACCCTCCATTCAGTCCGAGTTTACTGAGCACCCACCGTCTGCCACACCCAGCTGGCACCCTGGGGGCATAGGGAAGACCAGACAAGCAGAGGGAGGGGAGGAGACACATCACAATGCAGCAGGATCGGCCTGTCTACAGGTTTCTAGGGACTTGGGGATGGTGGGCTGCTGTGCTCAAAGGTAAGAGTGGCTCCTCCTGCTCATCTCCATGGTGGGGGAAGTAGTGTGGTCCCTGGGTAGGGGTCCCTGGTAGACAAGACAGGAAGAGCTTGCCAGGTCAACAGCAGCACAGAGGTGTGGAGGAGCCCCACCCAGGTCCCAGGGACCAGCCAGGGCAGGATTTGAGGCTGGGGAGGAGAAGACACAGGACTGATGGCAGATGGGGGTTTACGCAGGGAGGCCTGAGACAAAGGGCTGGAACTTATGATCTGTAGGTCTCAGGCTGAGGACTGAGGGACTTTGGCATGTATGTAAGAAAGATCACATTCTCGGGACCAGAGGGGAGGGGGCCTGCAGCTAAGGACATCCCGGGACATTACCTATCACCCCTAAACGAATGGTGTTTTGTTCCTCCTGAGCCACGGGAAAGGAAAAAATAAACAACCCACTCCCCACTCACCCCATTCCTGTTGTAGCATTGACTGTGCCCAGACCTCCAGCCCAGGGGAAGGGTGCACTTTGGGGTAATTTTCTACTCAGGCAAATCATGGAATTGCATCACAGACTAGTGACATTGAAAGCAAAATTATGCAATTTTTAACTAAGGAGAAAAAGTTAAAGTGGCCTGGATTGCAATGGTAGCAACGTTCACATTTTATTTATTTATTTACTTATTTTTGTAGACCCTCTGTCACCCAAGCAAGAGTGCAGGGGTGCAATCAAAAGCTCACTGTAACCTCAAATCCCTGGGCTCCAGAGATCCTCCCGAATATCTGGAACAACAGGTGCTTGCCACCATGCTCAGATGATTTTTCTAACTTTTTTAGAGGTGGAGTTTTTTGTTGTTTTGTTTTGTTTTTCTAGAGGGCACAACCATGCTGGAGACTAGAGGAGTCTCCAACTCCTGGCCTCAAATGATCCTCCCACCTCAGCCTCCTGACTTGCTGGGATTATAGGCACGAGTGCTGTGCCTGACCAGCATTCACGTTTTAGCAGCTGCTAAGAGGACATCTCCCTGCTCTCAGAGGGTTCCCTGACCTGGAGGAGGGGAAAGAGCTCTGGCACCTGTGACTCAGACCTGGCTGAGTAGAGTTTCTCAGGAGAGGTGGTGAAGCTGAGTGCCCTGTTCATGGCCAGCCCAGGGACAGGAAGACCCCAGAACTCCTGCCTCTAGCCCTCCAAGCCACCCTGATTTTGTTCAGCGGAACTGGGACTATGCCTTTCAGAACATTGCTTTTCTGGGGCCACAGTGCTTGGCCCTAAGGTGGGCACGGGTATGACTCTGCGCATCATCAGGTCCCATTGGAACTACCCCTAAGGCTTTTGTCTGAGCAACTTGGAAGAATTGCCTTCTGTGTCCTAATGGATCTGTGCTGGACAGATATGAGCAAACACCTTGCCACCACAAAGATCCCAGGAATGTCACCATCAGAGTCAGCCAGAGCCCAGAAGTTGTGGTTGAATCCAGCCCCATCTGAGGCCAGCCTGTCCTGGAAAGAGTCTTTCCAGCCCAGGGTGGTTTGTGTATTCTGCCCTTTGCCACCAAGAGACCTCCCTGCAAACAGCATCCTTTCTAGTAAACCCACTCTCATTCTAATGGCCTAAATTATGCAGGCAGCTTCTGTTGCCCAGCAAAGGAGCTGGTCCTGGAGGCCAATGAGTAAGAATGGGGAGCCAGCTCTAGGAGGGGCCGAAAGCTGGCCACAGCCCTGGGTTCTGACCAGTGCAGTGACAGATAAACCCAGCATTGGCCTTTTGAGGTAGTGACAAGAGGCAGATCTCCTGAGGCAAATCCAGGGATGAAGGGCCTGGGCATATGAGGTGGCTTGAGCTGGGCCTTGTCAGTATTTGGATGGGAGAGGGCATACAGGTGTGGGAAACCAAGTGGGCCCAGGCCCATGACAGAACTAAGTGGAGTCCTGGGTCCTAAGGCCAGTACTGGGCAGAGGTAGTCATGGTCACCCAGGCAGCCTGGGAGTTTGGGTCTGCCATCCAGGAAATAGGATGTCCTGTGATATGATTTACTCTGGACGGGTGATCATTGATTTAGGGCTTCTGACAGATGTACTATTCCGAAAGTTGACGGAGAGAAACATTAAGTCTGGGAGTTCCCATTTTGCATCAAGCAATCGCATTTCTCTCCGCCTGGTCAATTCCACAGTCGAAGCACTTTTGTCCCCTGGAGGGTGTTAAGGATGGATTTGAATTAACCAGGAAGTTCTCTGATTGCTATTTTAAAACTTCTCTCTGCTACCTGGACTGACATAATAATTGCCTGCCTGTGATTTATCTCAGGCAGATTATGAGTGATGATAGGGTTTGGGGTGATAATTGAGTGTATCCAGCACCTCACCTCCTCCCTAGTCATTCAAGCTGAAGCAGCGTCACCGCAGCGTCTCCCTCTGGGCCTCTTAAGCCCACTGCCTGCCGCCCGCCAGGAGCAGATTATGGAATGAGATGGGCGTTTTGCAACAAACCCTCGCTGCATCCTGCTCCATGGGGGGCTGTCCATCTGGGTCTGGGCCTGGCCACCTGGAAGCCGTCCCTTAGACGGACTCACAACTCATCACTAAGCCTGACTCTGGAAGAAAAGGAGGTGTTGTTTCCTGCTCTTGAACATGGAGCCCTGTATTTTTGTTTTGTATCAGGCTTTTTGGATTGTTCTTTACCAAAGAGTTACTGGGCTCCAGCTATGTGCCCAGCACTGTGTCTGGGGACATATCAGTGAGGAAGACAGACTGGGCCCTGCCCCCTGGGGAGCTGTGGAGGAAGAGTAGAAGGGCAGGGTGTCCACAGACACATAATCAAATACAGAGACAAGGTCCCAAGGTCCTTTCAGAGACACAGAGGAGGAGACTACAAAGAAAATGGAACTATGCTGAGCACGGTGGCTCATGCCTCTAATCCCAGCACTCTGGGAGGCCCCGGCGCGTGAATTGCTTTAGCTCAGGAGTTCAAGACCAGGCTGAGCAAGAGCCAGACTCCATCTCTATTAAAACTAGAAAAACTTGCCAGGTTTTGGGGTGGAAGCCTGTGGTCCCAACTACTTGGGAGACTGAGGCAAGAGGATCTCTTGAGCCCAGGAGTTTGAGGTTGCCATGAGCTATGGCGCCATGGCTGTCTACCCAGGGCACAGAGTGAGACTCTGTCTAAAAAATAAAAAAGAGAAAAAAAAAAATGCAACAGGGCCAGCACTGGGCAGGGGGACTTTAATAGGGAGTTCAGGAGGTCCTCCAAAAGGTGGCATTGAAAGTGACAGCCCAAGGAGCCAGGATGGAAAAGACTGGAAAAGCCCCAGCAAAGGGCACAGCAGCTGTAAAGGCCCCCATGTGCTGGGGAGGGGGTGGGGAGATGGGACCAAGGTCTCAGGGCTGCCCTGAGGGTGTGAGAGGGTGGACCTGAGCTCAGAGAGGCTGACAGAATTATGGGGGTTCCTTCACCCCACCCCCTGTTAGAAACTCCTGCATTTGTAGGTTAGGCTGTTCCAGAGGAGCCCACCTCCCCAGCTGCTTCTCCTTGCAGAGACAGCCCTTGGGGAGGGGTCTCAGTGCTGTCAGAAAGTCCTGTGTGTGAGTACAGAAGGCATGCGGGTGGGGGGGGGGACGGGGACCCTAGCACCCTTAGCTACCCATAGAAGCAGGACAGCTACACAAGTCGCAGAGCTCAGCACAAAATGAAAATCCAGGGCCCCTGGTTCAAGAGCAGGATGGAGCATCTGTCTTCTGGTCTCTCCCTCCTCTTGTCCTGGTGTTCTCTATTTGCTATTCAGGGCCACCTCCCTCAGCCTCCTGAGCCACGGGACAGTGGGTGGGCCTTTCCCGGAAAGGGGGAGGACAGATTGGGAATAGGTCAGATCTCCCACGTAGTCAGCCTCTTCCTTAAGAGAGTTAGTTTTCATTTGTAGGACACACTGTGGGCCAAACGCTTTGCACTGTTCAGTTCGTAAAATCCAAAGTGGAGACTGGCATGGCGGCTCACACCTGTAATCCTAGCACTCTGGGAAGCCAAGGCAGGTGGATTGCCTGAGCTCAGGAGTTTGAGACCAGACTGAGCAAGAGCAAGACCCTGTCTCTACTAATAGAAAAACTAGCCAGGTGTGATGGTGGGCACCTGTAGTCCCAGCTACTTGAGAGGCTGAGATAAGAGGATCGCTTGAGCCCAAGAGTTTGAGGTTGCTGTGATGCTAAGGCACTCAACCCAGAGTGACTGAGTGATACTCTGTCTCAAAAAAATAAAAAACGAAAACAAAAACCCCAAACTGGATCTGTGGAAAATCATGGGGCTGACAATTAGGAAGAGGGTGAAAAAGCAGTCCCCAAATCACGTCCTGAGGTGGTCTCATGGGCACAAGGGCAGGTGGCTTGGGCTGTTTGGGAATCAGGGCAAGTAACCTCTATGGTGACAGATGGATGGCCTGGAACAACCCAGGCAGACACGGGGCTGGACAGAGTGGGAACACTGTGGATTTCTGATGAGTCCTGTTAGATTTGGAGCTGCCACATAAGAGTTTCCTGATATTTGTAAAGATATGAAGAACAAATGGGCTGTCCCTTCTCATGCTTCTCAGGGACAAGTAAGACCAGCAAGGCCCTGGACACTGTGTCAGGCCATCATCTTCGTTAGCTGCTTGTAACTCTCCCTGGAGGATGAGAGGGAGATGTGTCGCAGAGCACCACCCAGACAGTGGAAAAGGGTGTGTTGGTCCCCAGTGTCATGAGCCTAGGGCCTGACAAGAGCGGGGCTTTGGAGTCGGGCTTCCCGGGTCAGCCTGGCTCAGCCCCATGGCAGCTGTGTGCCCCTGGGGGAGCCAGGGATCCCTCCTGGCACTGGGTCTGCATCTGTGAAGTGGGCCATGAGACTGCCATCAGGTCTGCCGTAGAGAACTGCGTGGAGACTTGCTTTCCAGCTGAACAAAGCCAGCCTCTTCCCAGGCATCCCTCAGCCAGTGATTCAGCACAGCAGGGGTTCCTGAACCCGGCCCTTCGTTGGTGCCCAACACAGGGTTCCTCCTGCCCTCACTTGCTGCTGCAGACGTCCCCCTTAGGGTGGCTGTCACTTTGCCAGATCTCATTAAGGTTGAGGTGTTTCCTCCCCTGTTATCACCCCAATATACCTGCTGTACCTCTGACCCCACCTCAGCATCTGTTTCCCGGAGGGCTGGACTGACACGGATGAACAGATACCTTTCTCGGGGAGCTGTAACCAGGAAGAAATGAGATCCACCTGTGAGGAAGCCAGGCCGGGCCAGGCAACTCCACAAGGCCTTTCCAACTGGAACAGAGTGAGTGAACTGCCTTGGGCTCTACCGTGCCTGCCCAGAAACCTTGTGGGTCCCAGGCAATGCAAGAAAGCTGAGCTGGAATCTGAACCACAGCATTTTTTTTCTTTCTGTATCAGAGACTAAAATGTCCCAGTTCCAGGGCTCCCATGAGTAAAGGCAAGTCTGTCCCCAGCTGCGACTGGCCCTGGCTCCAGGTCTTCCTCCGTGGTGTAGGGCCCGGCTTCTCGGAGAACCCAGCGCATGCATGCACAGACACACCTGGGTGCTCCTCCGTCACCTGGCAGCTGGTGTGGCGATGGCTACCCTCAGAACCCGATGTCCAGGAACTCCCAAGGAAAGGTAACTGTATATGGTCCCAGAAGTGATCACA
The DNA here is from genome assembly GCA_963574355.1 of Loris lydekkerianus. Lineage (NCBI taxonomy): Eukaryota > Metazoa > Chordata > Mammalia > Primates > Lorisidae > Loris > Loris lydekkerianus. Next base: position 116,664 of record CAUYPK010035207.1, on the reverse strand, counting down.
GGTTCCCTTTACACCCAGGAGTTTTGTCCTTCTACCCCTAGCAGCTGAAGCTGTCCAGCACCCCCGAGCTGTGAACCCTGGGCCCTGGCTGGGCTGGAGGGGGCAGCTGGACTAGGGGTGCTCGGTGCGTTGGTGCTGTTCTGGTAGTGCACAGGGCCAGAGCACTTGGGGTGGTGCCCCAGTGGGTATCTATCAGGAGACCTGAACTCTGCCCAGATCCTGCTGCCAGCTTCCGGTATAAACTTAGGAAAGACCATCATTTAGCCCAGCTTGACCTTGGCATATTCACCCATACAACGGGCATAATGCTGTCTCTCCTCCAGGCTTCTCGAAGCTGTGATGAGGGCTGGGGGTCCAGCAGCTGCTGGGCTGCAGGGTGGCTGGACCTAGTAGTCATATACTTCAAGTGTCCATCAGCCTGCAGGGGAGGGGATGAAAAGAGAAAAAAAAAATCTGTAACTGTCTGGCTCTAGGAACAGGAGTGAATGGTTGTAACCATTTATCAAGATGGGGAAGCACAGATCAGACGGGGCAAAATCTGGACTCCAGGTTGGTTCACTGGGAGAACAGGGACTTTAGTGTTCTGGTTTTTCTGCTCAGCCGGCTTCCTTCTACCCTTCTGCTACTGGCCATAGAACCTTTCCTTGCTGGGCCTTGGAGTGGGATGCAGCTGGCTCCTCCCCCTAACTTTCAGGGTGGGATTTAATCCAAACCTGGCCAATCAGAGGCCTTCATTCCCCTAGGCAACCCCCTGATTGGTTCAGCGATGAACACGTGACCCCGGCTGGCTGATCAAATTCATCCTGGGACTTGGAGAAAGGCGGCTTTGCTCCAGCATTGCAAGTTGGTATGTGGATGTAACTTTGGAAATGCATGTGGCTGTTCTGGCTGCCACAGGCAATCAGCCTACCTGAGAGTAAAAGCAGTAACACAAGAAAGGGAGGGTGGAACCCTGATGATACTCCTTGGACCCCTGGATCCCGCTGTATCTGAAGCAAATTGCTCCTTTGGACTTCTTGGTCGCACTCAAAACAAACAAACAAAATCTAAGCATATAGTAAATGCCCAGTACTTTATTGAGCACTGGGAAAACAACATGAGTGAAAAGAAACATGATTGAGCTCTTTGGACGCTTACAGGTTGATCAAGAAAGCATTTCCCCTAGCTATGTATCCAACAGGAGCTTGTCAATTGCATCTTTGCAAAGGATGTGACCAACACAACAGATAGTGTTCGAAAGAACAGTGTTATGGGAAATGCAGGGACGGTTTACATGTGTGTGTTCATCCATTGGTCCTCAGAGAAAGAAGACAGTGTTCAAACATGGCTTGGTGAAAATAGCTCTGTGTGAAAGCACAGAAATGCAGTGCAGGCGAGTGACTTTTTGGCAATTTGAGGAGAAACAAGGGAGATAGGGCTGGGAGAATCTCTGAATCAGTGATTTTCAGTGGGTGTGCCAGGGCACGCTGGCGTGGCGTGAGAGGATCTTAGGTGTGCTGTGACAATTTTTAAAGATTATGAATTAAATTATTTTTGAAAGAAGGTCAAAGCACAGTAAATATATTCTTTTTCTTACTCTTGTTTTTGATCAACATAATTTAAGTGCGCTGCAGAAGTTTAACTATATTTTCAAGTGTGCTGGGAGACGGAAAAGAAACACTGCCCTAAATGTTTGGTTTGGTTCCCTCTCCCCACCCAGCAGCCTCTTCTGAATCACAATTACCCTAGCTGCTTGACAGAAGCAACTTGGCAGATGATTTTTAAATATTTATCTTTATAATGATAAAGATAATATAAGCACATTAACAAACATTTGGAAAACAGAAAAGAGTATCCCTTATAATCTCCCAACCCTAATACACAATCATTAACAATAAGATTTTCAAAATATAATGGCAGAGTGTTTGATGTGGTTGGTGAGCTTGTGTGATGTGTTCATTGGTCCACCCTGGGCTCACGGAGGGCCCCAGGAGATGAAGTGATAAGAACATCTCTGAAGTCAGACCAAGCAAGCTGTAATCCTGCCCTATTTGTGACCTTGGGAAGTTATTCAGTCTCTGAGCCTCAGTTATTTCATCTATAAAATGGGGATAATAATATTACCTGTGTTGGCTTGGCACCTGTAGCTCAGCAGCTAGGGAACCTACCACATGCTTCAAGGCTGGTGGGTATGAAGGGGCCCGGGGCCTGCCAAACAACAATGACAACTACAACAACAAGAACAAAAATAGCTGGGTGTTGTGGCAGGTGCTGTAGTCCCAGCTACTTGGGAGGCTGAGGCAAGAGAATTGCTTAAGCCCAAGAGTTTGAGGTTGCTGTGAGCTGTGACGCCACAGCACTCTACCAAGGGTGACATCGTGAGACTCTGTTTCAAAAAAACCAAAACTAATAATAATACCTATGTTGTTGGTGCCTTATGAGGCTGAAATGAGAAAGAGCTAAGCAAATACTGGTCCTCTCTTCACCCGCCTGCCTGAGCCCCTGGCTAAGCACAGCCATAGACTCTTGACCCTGGCTACAACCCACATTCTGAACCCTCCAGGGACAGAACAAGGATGGCCCCAACCCTGAGCCATCAATGGTATATAGGTAGGGGCATCACCTTCACAGTGGGGCTTCCCATATCCCACCGTATGCCTGGTTCAGGCACATCCCATCCCTGGGCACACCCAGCCACTGCTCTGTCACATATTCATCCGTCACCTTCCTAAGCTCTGAGGTGTGTGGGATGCCAGGCTCTCTGCAGTGTGGACACACGGCTCCTGCCATCAGCTCACACTCAGATTCCCAGAGCCAGGGGTGCAGGGAAGTGGGGGGGGGGGGATTCTTTGTCCACAGAGGGGACCTGTTTGCCTGAGACCACATAGCAAGTTGAGAGGTGGAGCCAGGCCTTGAATCTAGGTTCATCTTTAGGGAGACATACACAGAGGGCAGGAGGGTGTCTGCCAGCACATGGGGGTCTCAGGTTCTCCACACTCCTGAGATCTTCCCTGCCTGTCACTCTTCCCCTGTGGATCTGTCTCACCATGCTGGTGATCAATAGCAGAAAGAAAAGAGGGTGCCACCCCTGAGCCCTGGTGTAGCGGGCTGAATGGTGCTTCCCGGGAGATACATCTACCTGCAAAGCTGGAAGGTGACATTATTTGGAGAGAGTCTTAGCAGATGTAATTAAATTAAGGATCTTAAGATGAAAATCATTCAGATTAGGGTGAGTGTTAATCTGATGATGAGTGTCCTTAAAAGGGACAGAAAGGGAGAGACACAGAGAAGAGAGTGGGTTGGAGATGGAGGCAGAAACGAGTTAGGCTGCCACAGACCAAGGGACACCAAGGATGGCTGGAGCCTCCAGACGCGAGGACAGAGGAGTCCAGGAGGAACAGACCTTGATGGCACCTTCTTGCCTCCCAAATTGTGAGAGATAAATTCCTGCTGTTTAAGGCACTGGGCACGTGACCATCTGTTGCAGAGGCCTTGTGGAGTCAGTACTCCTGGGACGCTCACCTAGGGCTGGGGTTGGGGGGGTCTCTGCTAGTCTTGTGCCCCTTCCTCCAGCCACAGGGCCTAAGGTCCTCCTCTGGGAGGTGGGAATGAGACTGCCCACACCCTGTCTGGCTCTCACATGAGTAGAGGGTGTCAAAGAGACACAAGCTGGCTGCTGGTTACAGGTAGTAAAGACAGATTTCACCCAGTAACTCCTATGGCAGGAGAAAGAGGCTTAGCTACAGAACTGAGCTCCACTTGAACTCCGATAGAGGTGATTGGGCATTTTAAAGGGAGATGGGGAAGGAATGTGACAAGCAAGGACTTGAGCGGGGTCAGGGACGGGAGGTTGGCTGGGGGGGAGGGTGTATCAAAGCCAGCTGGGTTTGCTAACTGACGCTAGTTGGAATTAGGCTTTTAGAGAGGGTTGGCTGGAACAAACAATAAGTTTTTTTGGCAGCCTTGAGGGCTGGATCATCCCTAGAGTTTGCTCAGGGCTCAAAGCATGGGAGTGGAAGGGGGTAGGGGAAGCCCTTTGTGCTCAGAGGGTTGAGGGTTGAGGGCTGGTGGAGAGGAGGGTCTGTGGCGGGAAGGCAGAGGCCAAGGGGAGCACTCCTGCTGGAGCCTTCCTTCTAGCGGGAAGGCAGGCAGTTCAAGGGGAGCATGGGGTGGTGGGGACAACGCAGGCACAGTGGGTGCCCAGAGACGGGGCTCTCCAGCAGACAAGAGGTGGGATACTCAGAGAAGGAAAAAGCCCAAGCTGACACTGGATGGCATGGGAGGCAGGGGTGGCAGAGGGACAAGAGTCAAGGCAGCGGGAATGGCATATTTGATGTGCCCAGTGTGGGAGGAACGGGGCACACTGTAAAGGTGAGGCCAGAAGTGACAGCAGGAGCCCAGCATGTTGCATTAACTGGGGTCCAGCTCTGTTGGGGCTGCAGGGTGAGATCTGGGCCTAACATTGGTTACAACTCCTCAGAAGATGCTAAGATGCAGCCATGCTTGAGGCCTCACTGCCAGAAAGAAGCCTGAGGATTAGGTCGCCTCCTCGTAAGCAGCCAGGAGGGATGAGATCAGGTCTCTTTTATTTAAAGGCTCACTAGGCAGAAGCCAGGAGAGCCTTGTTCTGGCTGTGACTGACCTGGGTGGGAAAAGAGGGGGCCTCGATTCAGGGAAATGGGAGGGATTCTAGAGATAACTAAAGCTTAGAGGGAGGACAGACAGCATTTGCTGATGGATGGGATGTACCTGTGAAGGTGAGGGGACACCCTGGTTTCTGATGGGGACAGCTGGCTGTGTGGCCACTGAGATGGGAAATACTGAGACAGTGAGGGGGTCGGTGGATAAGTGGTGTCTGCTGAAGACTTGGCCCTGCCTGGTGACCTCAGAGGGGTTGTGAGCCATGTAGAAACGGAGCCGCCGAGGAAGGATCTGACCTGCACTTTATCCTGCTGGAGCCACTGACCTTGACAGCAGCCACTGACCTTGACAGCAGTCATTGACCTTGCACAGCACTTGAGCAATGTAGAACCTGCACTGGGGGCCCAGTTATTAGAGAGATGGGCTGAGTCTTAGCAGCTGGGCAAGGGCTAGCCAGAGGAGCAAAGGGAAGCCAGAAAGGGGGGCTCAACTGGGGGGCAAAGCAAGAGAGTGTTCTAAGGATCAGGGGGTGGCCCCCAGTGCCTAAGATGCACTAAGGGCAGAACAAGACAAAGCCAAAAGATGTCCCATGGATTCCAAGGGACAAAGGGTATGGGGGCTCTTCCCCTGCCCCTAAGCCCCCTCGGTTGAGCCTTTCTCCTTTCTTAGTGCCTGACGCAGCCCAGGTGTGAGGATAAAAGGCCGCTTTGGGGGAGCAGAGGGGTCCAGTGGGCTTTAAAATGGAAACCTAACAGTTTGGGCTTTAGTTTCCTTTTCTGCCTTCGAAAGAGAGAACACAAGTGGTTTCAACTTCCCTGTCATCCTCAAGGGCAGCTGGATTAATTGTGACAACTTTTCCTAAGTATCAGACACACAGCATAAAGTGTACAGCTGTGACTGCACATCTGTAACCATCTGCACCACTCACTCCCCACCCCAGAGTCTCTCCCGTGTTCCCTCCAGTCACCGCCACTCGCCTAGGGAGCCATCATCCCGACTTCCCACCATTTAAGACTAGTTTTCCCTCATTGTTCTATTTAACTCGAAATAAATGGAATCATACAACATGCACTCCTTTGTGTCTGGCTGATTTCACTCAACACTGTGTTTCTGAGACCCATCTTCTTTGTTGTTGGTTTCCATCATATGAAAACACCACTTTATTTATCCAATCTTCCACTGATGGGCGTCTGAGTGGTTTCCAGCTCCGGGCTGTGCAGGGATACACAGCTACGAGTGATCTTGCCCACGTCTGCCTGCACCACAGCCTCGTCCTTCTGTGGAGTGTACACCCAGAAGTGGTTTCTGGGTCAAGGAAGGGCACTGTTTTAAAGTTGTGAACAAATGGTTTCCTGTCTAGGTTTCATGAGTCATCCAGGCTGACTGTGAAGGCTGAGATGCGATTTGGGGTGAATGCTAAAACGGACAAAGGCAATGAGGGGGCAGGGACCCGTGGGCTGCCTTCGGAAGGCAGGAGCGGAGTGGAGGAGCTGGCCACGCAGTTGTTCAGAAGTGAGGGGCCATGCTGGGCTCTAGCCCTGTCTTCCCTCCCAGGAACACCCCCCACCCCCACCCCCCAGCCCATCTCCTTTCCCTGGAGCCCACTGTCCCTGCCCGCAGTGCCGGGGGGAGGACTGTTTGGAAGCTTGGTTCTGGCTTCCAGGAGAATCAGCTAGGAAATTGTTAAAAACCCCAAGGTTCTGTCTTCACTCTTGGCAATTCTGATCTAGTTGGTCTGGGGTCCAGCTTTAGGAGACTCTCCTGGAAGCTAGGGGAGAGGACCACGGGGCCTCGTCCAGTAGTGGCCCTTTCAATCACAGTTGGTCTCCAAGAATCCAACTGTACAGTGAGACCACCCACCACCTGCAAACGTTGTGCAGGGAAGGGCTCTCCATTGCAAAAATAAAAACGGCTGTGGGCAAATGTATGCTACAGGGAGCCTGCTGGAAAAAAGGATGTCAGGCAACTCTCAGAACCTGCTGGGCGCAGGCTGGGAAGGGACCAGGCCTCCACCGAGCTCCCCCATAGGGTACTTGTGCTGCCATTGCAGCTGCTTAGCTGCCCCGGCCCCTGGCTCTGCTGCAGCCACTGTGAATCTTTCCTGGCTGAGCTGGACCTTGGGCAGGGGTACTGGCCTGGCCATGCTGGGGCCTGTATGCCAGAAGCCCTCAAAGGAGAAGGGTGTTGGGGTGCTGGGCAGCCAGAGCAACAGTAACCTCAGCCTCTCCCGTCCCCACATGCCCAGGGCCCTGGCAGCATGGAGGAGGCAGTGAACACCTCACATCTGCTCTGCAAGGGGCTGAGCTGGGCAGGGTTCTCACCTCCCTGCCTTTGGCACTAGAGCCCCAGGACCATGGGGCCCAAGTGAGTTCTCAGCCCTCCCCTGGACTGTCCTCCTCACAGTCCACTAGATGTCAGAACTCAGAGTTTGGGTTCTGGGCACAGGTCTTAGGATTTAGGATGTAATAGGGGTCAATCAAGGTCAGGGGCCAGTGGACAGGATTTGGGGCAGTTCTTCTCACCGATGTAGTGACCCTTCCCAGACAGTTTGGACAGTGTCCCCTCTTCTGTGGTTAGTGTGGACTTGTTCTGACTGGGGGTGACAGCCCCTCATGAGCTTGCTTGAAGTCATTCAGGACAGAACATGCTTCCTTTAGTCCCCCCCACCCCTGGGTCACCCAGGAGGAGGACAAGTTGTGCTAGGCCCCCAGTGAGTCCCCAACAAGGCCTCTGGAAGCTTCTGTGTACGCCAACCTCTGGGGTCTCTGGGAGCAGGTGGGCCTGTGGGGGCTGTTGTGGAGCAGGTCCCCTCGCCAAGCGGGTGGGGGGGGGAGGGGGCATCCTAACCCTGCTTCCCTCCTCTAGCGCTGGGGCTCAGGTGTTGGGAGCAAATCTCTGAATCCATGGAAACCGCAGAGGAGGCTGGAAACCAGGAAGGGGGGGCGGGGGCACAAGCTCTGTCTTGCAAATCCCGGGCAAGGGGAGGGGGGATACTCCCTTTCTTGATGAGTAAAGGCCTAAAATACTATTTTCTTTCTCACTGGCGGCTACCCCACCAAGGGCTTGGTTCCCATTTCTCTCTAGGGGTATGGAAATGAGGCAGGAGAAACTAGCAGGCCTGGAGCAGAGAGCAAGGGGCAGGGAGGAGGAAGGCTGGGGGTCAGAATAGTGGTCGGTGTGGCAGCCATGGGAGTCAGTGGTCAGGGGGAGGCACTGAAGTTGGGGTTGAGAGTATGGGCCCTGGGGCTGACCATAACAGAGAAAGGCAGGATGTGGGGGATGGACTGGGTGGGCAGGCAGGGTCTGGACTCCCTATCAGGCCCTAGCTATCCTCTCAGCACTAGCCTGGGAGAGTTCTGCAATTTTTTTTTTTTTTTTTTTTTTTTGAGACAGTGTCTCACTATGTCACCCTCGGGAGAGTGCTGTGGTGTCACAGCTCACAGCAACCTCAAACTCTTGGGCTTAAGTGATTCTCTTGCCTCAGCCTCCCAAGTAACTGGGACTACAGGCACCCACCACAACACTGGCTTTTTTTTTTTTTTTCTTTTTGGTTATAGATATAATTGTTGTTTAGCTGGCTCGGGCCAGGCCTGGGCCAGGCTTAAACTGGCCAGCTCTGTCGTATGTGGCTGGCTCCCTAGCCGTTGAGCTACAGGCACCAAGATGAGTTCTGCAATGTTTATGAATAAGCCCTTTTCCTTCAAAACACACTAACCAACTCCCCTCCCTGGACAGAGTTTGACATGTGACTTTGGAGCCAGGAGCTGGGGAAGGACAGTGGTGGGGACAAGCCAGGGTGGGGGGAACGTGGGGGTGTCTGGAGGCAGCTCCCACAGATTCAAACAAGCTCCCCAGAGATCACAAAGGGAGTGTCACAGCCTGAGAAGCATTTCTGAGACAGAGATTTTCTTTCTAAAAGTAGTTTAATTTATTCTTAATGACACAAATGCATGAATTTAAGGGGGAAAAAAATCCGAGACCATTAGATGAAGTTAGAGCTCCTCCAAGCTCCCCATGGTAACTGTCCCCTCACCCTGAAGATAACCCCTGGGTTTATTTTCTTCCAGACCTTTTAAGTGTCTTTATACCCATACGCACGTGACTGTAGGGAATTTATAGAACAGCTTCTTATTTTATGGGTTTTGTGAACGAGTCCAGCATGACACAGTCCATGTGTCCTGTTCAGCGTCTCACCCACAATGTGCTGTTGAGAAATCTCCCAGCTGACACTTGCAGGGGGGACATTCCTTTGAACTGGTCTCCCCGAGCGTGAACAGACAGGAGTTCACTTATCACGAAGCACTCACATTGCTTCCAATTTTTCACTATCACAAACAATGCTGCAATGAGCTCTCTGGTTTATGTCTCCTTGTGCTCACAAGGCAGCATTTTTTTTTAGGGGAGATCATTAGAATAGCAATTATGGGGTCAGAAAGCTTGGTTTACATTTTTCTTATTTTTTAACAGGTATTTCTGAACTGCTCTATGAAGTAGCTATTCCAATTTATTTCTCCACAGCCTTACAGCCTTTGGGCTCAGCAAGCATTTACTCGGTGCCTGTTTGGCGGTGGGAGTAGTGGACACCTGAACCCTCTGGCCGGTGTGCAGGGTTTGGGGCCCCATAAGGACCCACAGGTTCCCTGGCCAGGCCAGTGATCTTTCCTGCCCAGGCTGTAGGGAGGGCAGCAGTGGTGGGCAGGGCTCTTAGTAGGCAAAGGGAGGGAATAAATTAGGAGGAGTAATGAGCCAGCGTTCCAGGACAGGCCGCCACCAGGGCTGGCACAGCCACATGTATGACCTCAAGGCCAGAGGGGCTGGGGTCCTTTAGTTGGGTGCCCAGTGAACCCCAAACCGGGCCACAAACCACAGGCAGCTGGACTGCTGGTGGACCCAAGCCCAGCAAATCAGGGTCCCTGGGCAAGGCTGCATGCCCCACCCAATACAGAAGATCCATCTGATATATTATGGACCTTTCCAGAGCATCAGGACACTTTCAGAGAGAGCCCCGAGTCTTCACCTAGCAATCCGCCCTGGTGACAGAAGGGACAAAGATGCCGAGAGCTCTTCTCAGCCCAGTTCTGGCCTCTTATTCCCCTCAAGCAGAAGTGGCACCCAGTGGAAATGTGGGGCCACAGGTCTCTGAGAAGAAAGGGCTGGCTGCACACCCCTAGCCACACCGGTGCCAAGGCTATGGGCAGCTGGGGAGGCCACCCGGCCTTGCTCACAGGGGAGAGCTCGGGAGGCTGCATGCTGGGCCACAGCTGGTCCTGCAGACGGGTCATTTTCTGGAACTGAGATGAGACACCTTTTTGGAGGAGCCTGACACACAGATACCAGGCGAGGTTTCAGTGCATTTATCCTCAGGCTCTGAATGTATAGTGTGATAGTGACCTTTGAGATCTGGAAATAAGATTGCGATCTTCCAAAGGCTGTTTTGAACTGAATGTCCAGGAAAGATGGGGAAGGGAGTGAGATTCCTGTTGGCTCATCCACACACTCAGCACTACCAGAGACCAATCATGCTATTACCTGAACGGGAGCAGTGGCAACCTCTCACGACTATGTTAAGCTTTTTTTTTTTTTTTCAATTTCAGAGTAATATGAGGGTACAAATGATTAGGATACAATGTTTGTATTTATTCGGTAAAACTCCTGTTGTAGCTGTGTCCCACACTCAGGAGGTGTGCCATGTACCACCTTACGTTGTGGCCATCAGGAGAGAGTACACCAGCCCCTCCCCTCCTCCCCTAACTTGAATTAATTGAGTTTTTCTCTTGTGTGGGTATGTATTAGTCTACTGGCTTCAAATTAGTGTTCAGTACATTGGATATTTGCTTTTCCATTCTTGAGATACTTTACTAAAAATAATGTTCTTCAAACTCCAACCAGGTTAATACAAAAGATGTAAAGTCTCCATCTTTTTTTATGTCTGGATAGTATTTCATGGTAGACATATGCCATGGTTTATTAATCTATTCATGGGTTGATGGGCACTTGGGTTGTTTCCACATTTTTTATTGAGGCAGAGTCTCACTATGTCTCCCTCGGTAGAGTGCCATGGCATTACAGCTCACAGCAACCTCAAACTCTTGGGCTTAAGTGATTCTCTTGCCTCAGCCTCCCAAGTAGCTGGGACTACAGGCGCCCGCCACAAAACTTGGCTATTTTTTTGTTGCAGTTGTTATTATTGATTTTAGCTGGCCCAGGCTGGGTTCGAACCCACCAGCCTCAGTGTATGTGGCCAGCGTCCTACTGACTGAGCTATGGGCACTGCCACATTTTGTTGTTGTTGTTGTTGTTGTTGTTTTAAGATAGTTTACTTTGTCACCCTCAGTAGACTGCCATGGGGTCATAGCTCATAGCAACCTCAAACTCTGTAGCTCAAGCAATCCTCTTGCCTCAGCCTCCTGAGTAGCTGGGACTACAGGTGCCTACCACAATGCCCAGCTATTTCTAGAGACAGGGGTCTTGCTTTTGCTCAGGCTCATCTTGAACTCCTGATCTCAAGCAATCCACCTGCTTCAGCATCCCAGAGTGCTAGGATTATAGGCGTGAGCCACTGTGCCTGGTCCTGTTTCCACAAATTGATGATTATAAATTGAGCTGTGATAAATAATCTAGTGCAAATGTCCTTATGGTGAAATGATTAATTTTCTTCTGGATAGGTGCCTGGTAATAGAATTGCAGGATTGTTAAGCTTTTAAAAAGATGCTCAGTGTGTGATGGCCAGGGCACAGATGTGGGGTGGGGCACTCTGTGTGGTCAACCTGAGCCTTTATCTTGGGCAGGCAGCAGAAGCCTTGTCTTTGGGAACAGTTCTCTCCTCTTGTTCTGTGCTCAGTTTCCCCACTGGAGAGGAATTCTCTGCTGACTGTCACCTCCAACTCACCCATCCAGGCCATCTGGGTGCCCCTTGCACTGGCCTTGCTTGACCCCCTTCTGGGCTCACTGGCTTGGGGTGCACACATGGGCCCTGAGACACAATCATTCACACATAATTGGCTCCAGCCCCATCTGCATTACCGGGCCCTCCAGTCCCCTGGAAAGTCTCTTCTAGGAATTCCTGGGGGTCCTTGGAAGGTTCTTATAGAAGCTCATGGAATCATCCTACTTCCTGTGATGCTGCACATGAAGCTCCATGGGGACATGATCTCTGGGCACCACTGCTGCCCAGCCATGCTCTCTCCCTTCCTAATCTTTTCTGGACAGTCAGTTCAAAATGACCTCTGGGAAAATCACAATTTTATTTTCAGGTGTTTGTGTGTCAGGCACTGTCTCCCAGTGCCCCTAGGGCAATGCAACAGCACAGTGCCTGAGCAGAATCAGGCCCCTGCAGCCTTCTCTGCTGAATCCACATCGTGCTGCAGGCAGGAATAGGAGGGAGGTGAAGGTCACACTTTCTTCCCAGGGCCCCCCAGTAGAGCTGCTGGGACCCTGCATCTCTCAGGGTTCCTTGTGAAAACAGCCCCTGCAGCATCTCCCCTGCCAGCCTCCTCTCTGGGGCAACAATCCCAGGCTCACCTCCCTTTGCCCTGTGTTAGTGATAACAGCTGCTCGATGAAATGGCTCAAAACCACCATTGCTACAGCTTGGGACACTGTGGCCGGCTTGACTTGGACTCGTTCATGGGTATGAGGGCAGATGGCCTCGCCTGCAGGTATGCTGGTTGGCAGGCTATCAACCAGGTGTCTCGCCCTCTGGCATGCTAGCGAGGGCATCTTCCCATGGTGGTGGTAGCGGGGCTCCCAAAAGTGGCAAGAGGGTAAGCCTGCTGGGTGAGCACCCTCTGAGTCCTCTGGTTGAATAAGTGTCTTCTCATTATTCAAATTAAGTAATGTGGCCATCCAACTCAGGCCTGGTGAAACAAACTCTACCTCTGCAAGGGAGGGGCTAAGCATCACAAAGCCAGGGTGTGGATCCAGCAAGGAGAAGGATCTGAGGTCCATTTTGCAACCTGTTACATACCCCTAACACAACTTACAAACCTCCTTATAGTCCCTCTTCCCTATGTGCAAAGCCATGCCTACAAGCAGAGCCCTGGGACTGAATCCCCTGGCCCAGAAAGCCCCTCCTGGCAGCCTTCCCACTCATTCTTGTTGCCATAAATCTATGGGCTTCCACCCTACACACCTGAGGTGGTGCAGCAGCCCCAGGACCCAGCCAGTCCTCTTGAAGGGGCTGACCACTGGCCACTGGTGCTTGGGATTGTAGACTCACAAATTCTGGTCAAGGCAGCTCTGAAGGTGGGCAGGGCTAGAGTGACCTTATGGGTGTCTCACGCACCTTCACACCCAGGTTCCTTTCCAGCTGCCCCTACTTCTCATGTGACCATTGAAATAAGAATGGCTGCTGTTGCCAGACTAAGGAATCCATCTGCTGGTCACCTAAGCCAATCAGCTGAGAAGCAGATGAGAGATCAACTGTTTCACTTTTATTTACAGAAAAGCTAGCAATTCTGGAGAGCAATGGGGATATCTCCTAAAATAACATCAGCAATTTTATTACTCATCATAGTACACATTAAACAGATTCCCTTTCACAGGTTACAAAGTTACGCAATATCCCCCTATCTTAAAGTGGTTATATCTTCCAAGCATCCTTACTCTAGACTAAATTTACAGTCAACACTTCACTGGGTGTGCAGAGTGCCATATGTTCTTGACTGGTACTGTGGAGTCCAGTTCCCCAAATTATCTATGACAGTAGCCTTGGAAGTGAATAAACAATCTCCAGAGGGCAGCACATAGGCTCACCTGAACTTGCTGGGGCCTGACTAACAGTGCCCTGCAGGAAACAGCTGCTCAGGTGAACAGTGGCTGGTAACACTGTCATCATAAGTCAAGGGCTAATGTGAGTCTCTCCTGGGACCACCCCATCTAGCCCCTCATCACTCCCCCCCCCAAGCTAGGACCCATCATCTCCAGCTTATGAATGAGGAAACTGAGGCTCAGAGGGGTTGGGTAATTTTCCCAATGCCACACAACAAGTAAATAGCAATGCCAGTGTGACCAAGTTTTTCAGTGTTTCCTTATTTTTTCTTCTTTCTTTCCTCTTCTTTCTTACTGTTTGTGCTTTACCCTTCTCTTTCTTTTGACCTAACCTCCGAAACAAGGTAATTTGAAGCAAAGGAGGAAGGGAGAAGGAAAAAGGAGGACAAGGAGGTGAACAAGAAGAAAGAACACATGAGGAGGAACCAACAGAAAATTTCAGGCAACATAAAAAACCAAAACAGAGCAACTTCCCCAAGGGACCACGAGGCAGCTACTGCAGAAGGCTCCACCTATAAAGAATTAATGGATTTGACAGAAAGGTAATTTAAAATGTGAATCATAAAGACAATAAAAGGAATGGATGAAAAAATGGAAAGATAGAACCAAAAGTTGGATGAGAGATATGTAGAATATAGAAAGGATCTGGCGGAGCTTAAGGAAATGAATGTACAATCAGGGAATGTAAAGATGCAGTGGAAAGTATTGAAGATAGGTTAGACCATGGAGAAGAAAGAACCTCAGAGCTAGAGGATAAAGTTTTTGAGTTAACCCAGGTACTTAAAGAGACAGAAAAGAAGAGAGAGAAAGCAGAACAGGAGCTTAGAGAACTATGAGAGTCTATGAAGCATTTAAACCTACAGATAATAAGGATTCCTGAAGGGGAAGATTGTCCCAAAGGAATGGAAGCCCTATTGGAGACTATCATAAATGAAAACATCCCAAGTTCTATTGAAAATCCTGACACACTCCTTTGAGATGGATATCAAACTCCAGGTCATCTCAACTCAAACAGAGCTTTTCTAACACATATTGTAATGAACCTGTCCAAAGTCAAGATGAAAAGAAAAAATTCTGCAAGCAGCCAGGAGTAAGTGCCAACTGACCTACAGAGGCAGAGCCATAAGGATAACACAGACTTTTCAACTGAAACTTTCCAAATCAGAAAAGAATGGTCCTCCACCTTCAACATTACTTTTTTTTTTATTAGGGTAAAAAGTTACATATTTAGAATTAGCCAGCTGGACTTGGTTTAGATAATCCCAATTTTGTTGGCAACATCCAAAGCATCATAATCAGGAGCCAGTTGAACATAAGCCTTCTTCTCACCATCAGGCCTGTGACCTTGGCCACATCAATGTCATAAAGCTTCTTCACAGCCTGTCTGATCTGGTGCTTGTTGGCTTTGACATCCACAATGGACATAAGTGTGTTGTTGTCTTCTGTCTTCTTCACGTCAGACTCAGTGGTTGGGGGAACTTGATGATGGCATAGTGGTCAAGCTTGTTTCTCCTGGGGGCCCTCGTCCGAGGATATCTGGGCTGCCTTCGGAGCCTCAGAGTCTTTGGCTACCAGAAGATGGGTGAAGTACAGATCTTGCTTTTTATGTGGCTGTGGATGCCTTTTAGCACTGCCTTCTTGGCCTTCAATGCCTTTGCTTTGGCTTCGGCTTTGGGAGGAGCAGGAGCTTCCTTCTTCACTTTCAGTGCCATCTTGTGAAAAACCACCTTCAACATTCTTAAACAAAATAATTTTCAGCCCAAAATTCTGTATCCTGTGATATAGAATCTTCGAAACTGATGGAGTAATCAAATCTTTTGCAGATATACAAACCCTGTGGAAATTCACCACAACAAGACCACACTACAGGAAATACTTACCTATTCTCAACACTGACCATCACAATGGACCACTAGCAAAGTAAACACCCCAAAGCAAAAGGTCAAAACTTAGCTTCCACAATGGTGGAAAGAATAAAACTACATAATGAACTTTTACAAAATAAGATGAATAGAACTCCACCACACTTAACAATTCTGTCAATAAATGTCCATGGATTGACGTCACCACAGAAGAGGCACAGGCTGGCTGATTGGATAAAAAGGTACAAGCCATCCATATGCTGTCTCTAGGAGACACACTTAGCCTTGAAGGAAAAATCAAGACTCAGGGTTAAGGATGGAAAACAGTGTTTCAAACAAATGGAAATCAGAAGAAAGGAGAGGTTGCAATCTTATTTCCAGATACAAGGGGATTTAAAGCAACTACAGTTAAGAAAGACAAAGAAGGACACTTTATACTAGTCAAAGAAACAATACAACAAGAAGATATTTCAATTTTAAATATCCAAATTAAATGCTCCCAGATTTATGAAACAGATCTTGATGGGTTTGACAAATATGATATCCCATAACACCATAATAGCCGGAACTTTAACACTCCTCTAACAGGACTGGACAGATCATCTAAAGAGAAAATAAACAAAGATACAAAGAATTTAATTGTGACCCTAGAACAAATGGGATTAATAGACACATATAGAATACATCATCCCAAAGCTAATGAATATACATTTTTTCTCATCAGCCCATGGAACATACTCCAAAATAGACCACATCCTACAATACAAATCAAATCTCAGCAAAGTTAAAAGAATAGAAATTATAACTCGTATCTTCTCAGACCATAAGGCAATAAAGGTGGAACTCAAAAAAACCCCACACAAAGACATGGAAATCAAAACAACCTTCTGCTGAATAATAGTTGGGTTCAGGAAGAGATAAAAGAGGAAATCATTAAATTCCTCAAACATAACAACAAAGAAGACACAAATTACCAAAACCTATGGGATACAGCAAAAGCAATCTTAAGAGGGAAATTTATTGCATTAGATGCCTACCTTTGAAAACCTGAAAGAGGGCACATCAACAAACTCATGAACCATCTTATGGAATTGGAAAAAAGAAAAGAAAAATCTAATCCAAAACCCAGCAGAAGAAAAGAAATAACCAAAATTAAATCAGAGATTAATGAAATTGCAAACAAAATCATTTGGAAAATTAACACAACAAAAAGTTAAGTTTTCAAAAAAAATAAATAAAAATCAATAAACCTTTGGCCATATTAACTAGAAACAGAAAGTAAAATCTCTAATAACCTCAATCAGAAACAATAAAGGGGAAATAACAACAGATGTCACAGAATACAAGAGATCATCTCTGAGTACTATAAGAAACACTATGCCCAGAATTTGACAATGTGAAAGAAAGAGATCAATACCTGGAATCACATCCTTTCCCTAGACTTAACCAAGAAGAAATAGATTTCTTGAACAGCTCAATTTCAAGAACGAAATTGAAGAAATAATAAAAAATCCCCCCAAAAAACAAAAGCTCTGGTTGAGATGGCGTTACACCAGAATTCTAGCAAACCTTCAAAGAAGAGCTTATACCCATGCTGTGGAAATTATTCCAAAAAATTGAGAAGGAAGGAATCTTCCCAACACATTCTATGAAGCAATTTCACCTTGATACCCAAACCAGGAAATGACCCAACTAAAAAGGAGAACTTCAGACCAATTTCACTAATGAATATAGATGCAAAAATTCTCAATAAAACTCTAGCCAATAGATTACAGCTAAACATTAAAAAAATTATTCATCATGATCAAGTTGATTTCATCCCAGGCATGTAAGCCTGGTTTAACATGTGCAAGTCCATAAATGTAATTCACCATATTAACAGAAGCAAAAACAAAGACCATATGATCCTCTTAATACACGCAGAAAAAGCATTTGATAAAATTCAGCATCCTTTTCTAATCAGAACACTCAAGAATATAGGCATAGGTGGCACATTTCTTAAACTGATCAAAGCTATCTATGACAAACCCACAGCTAATATTATACTGAATGGACTAAAAGTGAAAGCTTTTCCACTTAGAACTGGAACCAGACAAAGTTGTCCTCTGTCATCACTACTATTCAACATAGTGCTGGAAATTCTAGCCAATACAAGCAGGCAAGAGAACAAAATAAGAGCATGCAAATAGAGGCAGAAGACGTCAAACTCGTGCTCATTGCCAACGATATGATCTTATACTTAGAGAACTCCAAAGTCTCAATCACAAGATTCCTGGAAGTGATCAAAAAATACAGTAACGTCTGAGGGTATAAAATCAATGTCCACAAATCAGTATCCTTTGTATAAGTCAGTAACAGCTAAGACGAGAATTTAAATTCAATTCCCTTCACAGTAACTTCAAAAAAAAAAAAAAAAAAAAAACGAAGAAGAAGAAAAAGAAATACCTAGTAATATACCTATCAAAAGAAGTGAAGGACTTCTACAAAGAAAATTTAAAAACCCTAAGAAAAGAAATAGCAGAAGATATTAGCAAATGGAAGAACATACCATGGTCATGGCTGGGAAGAGTCAACATTGTGAAAATGTCTATACTCCCCAAAGCAATCTACAGATTCAATGCAATCCCATCATAATACTTTCAAGATTTGGAAAAGACAATTCTTTGTTTTGTATAGAACCAGAAAAAAACCCATATAGCCAAGGGAATTCTTAGGAATAAAAGCAAAGCCAGGGCATCACCCTGCCAGACTTTAGGCTATACTACAAGGCCATAGTGATCAAAACATCATGGTATTGGCACAAAAATAGAGATACTGACATTTGGAACTGAATAGAAAACCATGAGATGAAACTAACATCTTACAGCCGCCTAATGTTAGATAAATCAAACAAGAATGTACACTGGGGAAAAGAATCCCTATTCAATAAATGGTGTTGGGAGAACTGGGTAACCATGTGTAAAAGACAGAAACTGGTCCCACACCTCTCACTAGTTACAAAAACTGTTTCAAGATGAATAAAAGATTTAAATCTATGGCATGAAACAATAAAAATCCTCAAAGAAAGTGTGGGGAAAACACTTGAAGATATTGGCTGGGGGAAAGAAGACTCCACTGGCAATTGCAACAACAACAAAATAAACAAATGGGACTTAACCTGAAGAGCTTCTGTACATCTAAGGAAACAACAACCAAAGCAAACAGACAACCTTCAGAATGGGAAAAGACATTGGCACGTTATGAACTGGACAAAAGATTGATAACTAGAATCTACAAAGAACTCAAGTTAATCAACAAAAAAAAGACCCAACAATCCCAGGTATCACTGGGTAAGAGACATGAATAGAACCTTCTCTAAAGAAGACACAAGAATGGCTAACAAACACGAAAAAATTCTGATCATCCCTCATCATCAGAGAAATGCAATTCAAAACTACCTTGAGATAGCACCTAACACCCATGAGAATGGCCCACATCACAAGGTCTCAAAGCTATAGATACTGGCGTGGATGTGAAGAGAAGGGAACACTGCTGGTAGGACTGCAAACTTATAGAACATTTTTGGAAGGAAGTATGGAGAATCCTCAAAGAACTCAAATTGGATCTCCCATTTGATCCTGCGATCCCATTTATAGGATCTCCCATCTACTCAGGAGAAAAAACAATCCTTTTATCATAAGGACATTTGCACTAGACTGTCTATTGCAGCTCAATTTACAATCGCTAAGATGTGGAAACTTAAATGCCCACCAACCCAGGAATGGATTAACAAGCTGTGGTATATGTATACCATGGAATACTATCCAGCCATTTAAAAAGATGGAGACTTTACATCTTTTGTATTAACCTGGATGGATTTGAAGCACATTCTTCTTAGTAAAGCATGGCAAGAATAGAGAAGCAGGAATCCAGTGTACTTAATTCTAATATGAAGGCAGTAGATGAGCTAATACAAGCAGTGGGGTAGGGGAGGAGGGAGGAGGATGGGGGGGTCACAGTGTATGACACACCTCTTGGGGGAAGGACACAGTCGTAAGAGGGACTTTATCTAACAAATGCAATCAGTATTCCTAATTCTTTGTACCCTCAATGAATCCCAAATAATAAAAAATAAATAAATAGGGTGGTGCCTGTGGCTCAGTGGGTAGGGCACTGGCCCCATATACAGAGGGTGGTGGGTTCAAACTCGGCCCAGCCAAACTGCAACAAAAAATAGCCGGGCATTGTGGCGGGCGCCTGTAGTCTCAGCTACTTGGGAGGCAAGAGAATTGCCTAAGCCCAGGAGTTGGAGGTTGCTGTGAGCTGTGACGTCATAGCACTCTACCGAAGGTGATAGAGTGAGACTCTGTCCCTAAAATAAATAATAACTAATATCGAATGGAGGTTTAGGCAATAGACAGATTCACCTTGGGGGGGGGGGGGAGGAAAAAAAGAAAGTGACTACCACTACATTTGTATCATGTTATACTTTTTGCTGAGGGCCCTGATGTTCAAGGCCTCAGCTGACCCTTGGAACTGCCCTTTAAGGGAGGCAAAGACCACCTTTTCTCCATCTCTAAACAGAGAAAGTGAGGACCAGAGATGTCACATTGCTAGGACCTGAGCCCAGGCTGCTGACTTTGAAATCCATGCCCTTCTTTCTTCACCACACAATTTCTAATGGAATATTTATTTATCTACCAAGGAGACAAAGCTACCTAAGAAGCCAAAGATGGTGTATCCCCCCCCCCAGCAAACTGAAATTTAAAATTATACCAAACCATGAAACAAGAAACTCATATTTATGCTAAAATGAAAATAACTACATTCTAACTGCCTGATTGCAGTATTCAGGGTGCGTTCATCCAAGCAGAACTTGAAGTTTTGTTTTACTTTTTTGTGTTTTTTTGTTTGTTTGGGACAGAGTCTCATTCTGTCACCCTGGGCATCATAGTTCAGGGCAACCTGAAACTCTTGGGCTCAAGTGACTCTCTTGCCTCAGCCTCCCAAGTAGCTGGGACTATAGCCACCTGCCACAACACCTGGCTAGTTTTTCTATTTGTAGAGATGGGGTCTTGCTGCTGCTCAGGCTGGTCTTGAACTCCTGAGCTCAGGCAATCCACCTGCTCCAGCCTCTCAGAGTGCTGGGGTTATAGGTGTGAGCCACTACGCCTGGGCCTCTTCAAGATTTTATTTGAACGGGGTTGCTGGCACCCCAAGATGATCCATCACTGCAGTGCTTTGTGTATATTAACTAGCATCTTGGAACTTGGTGAGATGCCAAGTACCGCACCCCACCACATTCCCACTCCTAGCAGAACCAAAAGGGACAAGACACCCAGGGTGTGGGTATGAGACTTGGACTCTATAATTGGCATCACTGCCCACCAAGGACTTTGGCCATGCAGTGAGTGAAGCCAGGAAGCTGTGTCCGCCCCAGCCCAGGAGCAGAGGTGGTGGTAAGGGTCTGAGTAGCATCACCAGCTACCATCCTTCCTAGGGGCTGGCCCAGTGGTATGCCCGGCCACCAGTTTGGGCTCCTGCCTCTTCGTTAGCAGTGCCACCTGACCTCCCTCCCATTCATCACTCTTCCACGTGAGATGCCCAGATCCAGGGGATGTTTGCCACAGAAAACCCTGATGAGTGTGGGGTCTCTGAGTGGGAAGAGGCTGTGGCCAAAGGGTTAAGCAGGGGAGTGTCAAGAGAGTCACGGGGAGGGAGAGATCAAAGCAGAGAGGAGTGTGAGGGTAGGAGTAATTCCAGCAGAAGCAGAGGAAGGAAGCACAAGTGATCCAGTCTTGGCAGTGGCATGGGCAGGAGGCTGCCAGGGACACAGCTGTAGGTGCTTTCACCAAGTGCGGAAAGCATTCTTCTTAAAAATTGGATAACCTGAGCAGAGTGCCTAAAAGGAACAGTTGTGTATGCCAGCAGAGAACCACTGTCCGGTTGTGAATGCCACAGAAAACCACTGTCCAGTGACTTGGAGCTGAGCAGAGGGACAGGCCATTCCTGCCCAGGGAGTTTCTCTCCAGGTCTCAAGCTGCAGAACCAAATGCCCTTTACTCGGGGACTTTGCACTCATACTATTGAAATTAGAAATTTCATCTCATTTTTATCAAGATCTTGAAACGAGGTAATAAAGTTATACCGATGAACAGCCCAGCACAAACGGGAAATGTAATAAAAGGTGAAAGCAATAAAAGGTGGGGCTGCCAACCACTCTGCACGGATGCGCCTTGTAAGAAATAAAAGTAATTATCACCTGTCCAACCTGGCCGGCCTGTTCCATGCGCGTGTGGAAGAAAACCATTTCAGGACTTTATTCCTATATTGAATGTCGATAATTGGATGTATTTATAAGTCTCCCTGGAAGAAAACAGCTTGTGATTTCAAGATGAGAAAACAGTCTTCCAAACAGTGAAAAACAATATATTCCCCATTTTCACACACACAAAAAAAGCTTGTTGCCTTCAACGTCTTTCAGGTGCTGTCGGAATGATTTGCCTCTCTGAAGCCACCGTTCCATTTCTCATCTTGAATTGCCTCATAGACCCTGGTGAAGCACCCAGCAGGGACCACTCCATCTAAGGCGGTGATGGCGCTTCCTCGGGAAGGCCCCTGGGCTCTGCCTGCCTTTTTTCTGCAGAAAGACGGATGCCAGGGTGGGCTGGGCCAGGGGAGGAAGGACAGGAGGACCAGAAGGTGAGGTAAGGGGTTCTCTGGGAGGGGAGGCGACAGATGGTGGTGACAGCTAGGGTGTGGCCCTGGAGGCAGAAGAGGGAGAGCTGTCGCTGTCACTGTGGACACTGGCTGAGGTCTGCCAGCATGGACAGAAAACCTCCTGTGCGTCTTAAGCCATCATGCTCCTTCCTTGTCCATTGGGAAGAGGTTGAATTGGAACATGCCACCTACCCCCTATCTCACCCCAGACCTCCCCCCCTTTTTCTCCCTTTTTGTTCTATTTGGTGCTGTTTTTCTGCAGCCACTCTTCTATTCTTACCAAAGACAATTACAAAAACCCCAAATTCCATGCTATATGGCTTTTACCCTCTTAGGCCAGTGTAGTTCGTCTGACCAGCTCTTTCCAGGTTGCTCCTGCCTGAGGGATGGGCTTGGACTCACTGCTCCCTGCTCAGAATCCCTTAGCAAACAGCAGTAGCAGCCTGGTACTCAGGGCTCCTCTTCCTCCTCTGCCCCCAGTCTGAAGTTCCTCCAGGACAGGGGCTGGGCTCCTAGCTCCCGCAGTATGGGTGATAGCTCTGCAGCTGGGGGCAGAGTCAATGTCCAGGCCACCTCCAGCTTGGTCCCATGGAGCCTTCCAGCAGATACACCACAGATGGATGGGCCCATGTCTTGGGTCTTCCAGGGAACATTCCATATCACCCCAACGGTGGTCCATGATTCAGAGCCTGGTTGGTCACCCTGTCTGGGCCTGCTGCCTCCAGGCAGCCAGCCTTCAGCAGAGTCTATGGTGGCTAGATTGAGGTGGGTGAGCAGAGCAGAGAAACCTGGCCAGAGACACTGTCCCAGGGACAAAGGAGTTTTCCTGGGATGAAGCTCCTTTTACAGGTCTCTGGCTGGGGCAGGGCACTGCTGGAGAGTAAAGATGTTCTGGTGACCCAGGGGACTGTGCACAGGTACCCCCCTCCCCCACCCCGGCCACCTGTAGGGCATTACTACTGGGATACTGTTTCAGTCAAGGACCTGTGACCTCGAAGGCAATGCTGCGTGAGGCCTGAGTGTACTGTCTGGCGCTCTCCGGCGGCTGATTTACACACTCCCACTCTGACTCTCTAAATCAATCTTTCCCCAGTTGCCTCCTGGCTCTCAGCAGCATCCCTGGCCTGCCCTGCATGAGTAACTACGCAATCTTCTCCCACACCCTGGGCTTCTCCTGGTGCTCCTGCCAGAGCCTCTGATGGGGAGAGATGAGGGTGGCGGGCAGTGCTCTGTGCCAGGCTTATGGCCCTGCCTAGAGGCCCACTGTCCAGACAGGTCTGGGTGGGGAGTGGCTGTGAGCAATGCCCCTCTATTACTACCCAGTAACAAGGATGCTCTTCTGTGAATGTTTCAGATCATTACTTCTTTTTCATACTATTAAACAATCACAGCTGGTGGTTGGCTAGATTTTGACATATTTTATGTCAAAAGAAATGGTGGGGCCAGGTATAATTGCCTGTGGGACAGGTTTTCCTTCCACAAAGGAGTTTGAAAAGCTCATTCTGTTCACCCTTTGTTATTTATAAAAAGTGTCCCTTACTAAGGAGTTGAGTGTCTTTCGTGGAAGGTGGAGCTATTGCCCAAGGGGCGGGGATGTCCAAGCTCTCTGAGCCCCTGGGCCAGGCAGTGGGGTGTGGACCTTTGTGCCTAGGTTCTCTTCCGTGGAAACTGGCAAGAGGGTAGAGAGACCCTCTCGTGGGTCTTACCTTGATGGCAGGGACCTGTGAGAAGTGCCTGTGTGTAGAGGGGAGGGATGGAAGGGATGGGTTCCCCCCTTTCTATCAACCCTCCTCTGGAGGTGGGAAGGACCATCTGGACATGCCACCTTCCTCCTGACAGCTTTGGCTCCTCTGGCTGTGCCATGGGCTGAAGGTGTCTGCAAGTTTGATTGTGAAACCCTACAGCAGCCCCCTGAGGAGACTCCATTAGCTCTCTCCTGACAGGTGAGGATATCAGGGGTGGCACTGGGGTTTGGAGGAGCCATGCTATGTGCCCTTCACCCCTGCCCCACATGTGTGGCTCCATTCCTCCTATTTAAGGGGCCTACTCTCCTTCCTGATTTATGGTGATAAACAGCAGCCAGGCTCCCACCAGACTGTCCACGGTGATCCACATCTTTGTCTCAGCAAAGAAACAAGAAGCATCCCCCAACTCTAAGCCACTTCCAGCTGTGGCTCAGCCCTGCCTCCTGTCCAAACACATCTGTACATGTTTGTGTGGCCCAGGACCCCAGGGGCACTTTCTCCCACCCTCCCTGGACACCCTCCCTTCACAGAGTCAGCATGGGTCACCAGTGGGGGATGATTGTGTTAGCATGGCCCCCTATGTGAGCTCTGGTATGTTTCTCACCTCTTTGGGCCTCTGTTTCCTCATCTGTAAGATGGCATCAAAGAGAGTCTCACAGGGCTGTTGTGAGATTTCTATGAGCTAACATTTGCAAAGCATCCAGGCCAGTGCTAACAAATGCTCCG
This sequence comes from Loris lydekkerianus, assembly GCA_963574355.1. Classification (NCBI taxonomy): domain Eukaryota; kingdom Metazoa; phylum Chordata; class Mammalia; order Primates; family Lorisidae; genus Loris; species Loris lydekkerianus. Next base: position 92,244 of record CAUYPK010035207.1, on the reverse strand, counting down.
TCCCTGCTGGCAGTAGGGAGGGCAGCCCCTGCTTCCTCATCTCCTCCTGCCCACTTCTCATAGGACTCTGCACCCAACACCTGTGCCTGACTGGGCAGAGGAGCAAGCCCCTGGTAGACTCTCCCTCCCAGCCCTCCTCCCTGGCCTCCCTTCCTCAGGGTTCTTTTCATTCTGCATTTGGAACCTGGAAGAGATTCTACCTAACTTACCCACCCCTTATTCAAGGCCCTCCAGGGGCTGGCCCTTGCTTACCTCTGAGGCTGCACCTCTGTCCCCACCCTCCCTCTCCTGGGCACTGAACGTTTGTTTTCTCCTATTACCCCAGCCTTGGTTCAATCCCTTTGCCTTCTTAAGCAACAGCTGTCGCCTCTGCCACATCCTAGCCTGGGTCAGTATCCTCCCTGCCTTCTCCCCCTCCTTCTTCTCCCAAGGTTTTATTCCTAGGAGAGCTCCTCAGGACCCGGGCTAAACCAGTCAGTGGCCACTGCTGTAGACACTCCCTCCCATCCCAGAAAGGTCTCGGGTGCTGTCCCCGCCCCACTCACTCCTGGCTGCAGCCCGAGCCCCGCCCCTCTCACGGCTCCGCCCCACCGGTCCTCAAGGACTAGGCGCTGGAGGGGGCGGGACAGGACTCCAGGCCCCGCCCCCTCCCCGCCTCTGACTGACCCCGCCCCCGAAGTAAGACCGCCCCCGCAGTAAGACCCCCCGCGCAGCCCGGCTGGGCTGTGCCTGGCTCAGCTGACGCCGCACTTCACGTGACGCTCCCGCTGGGTGAAGATGGCGGCGGCCACCGGGTGAGTGCCGCTCCTCTCCCTAGCTCTTTCCGGCCAGCGCGGAAAGAGACCCTGGGCGTTCCTGGCTGGGCACTTGGTGAGGGCCCCTGGCCAGACTTGCTGAATGCCGTGGGCAGCCATGTGGCCGCGAGCTGCATGCCTCGAGTCGGTTCTCGCAGCTCCTCTCCACCCTCCCGGCTGTCCACTGGCCCTTGGGGGCCGCCTTGGCTGTAAGGCTCCACCCATGCGCGTGTGGTGGCCCCGCTGTGTGAGGCCAATGTGGGGGCCTCGGGTCGACACGCGTGTTCATTGCCAGGACCCTCAGACGGGAAGGTGGCATTGCAAGGGCAGCAGGCACGAGGGTGTGTTTGAGGAGAGCTTGGAATCCCCTTTCCCCGGCAGGGCACTTCCCCACGTCTTTTGGGACCCACATGTCACCTAGGGGAATCCTTCCCGGACCACTCAGGGGATTCTTTGCAGCCCTTATTTCTATCTGAAAAACTGGATGTAGAGTATTGTTGATTGCCTTCTCCATGTGTAGAACAAAAGGGCAAGGCCCTTCTCTGCACTGGGTCTCACTACCCCAGTGCCTTGCACACAGTAGGTGCTTAATCATTCTGCTGAAAGAAGGGTGAGTGGTCCTAGTGGGAGGAAGTGTGGACATTTGGCTCACTGAAGCGTTGGGGAGAATGTCCCAGAGGAGGAAGCATCTGAGCAATGGTTAAGAGACAAAGGTTGAGAGTTCTGAGTGTTTGGGGGTCAAAGAAGAGTGAGGCTCAGCCCTTGACTGGAGGGTGTGGTGGCCTCTCCAGACTTTGTCCTGAGGTGCTGGAAAGGGTTTTCTTGTGTCTTTTAAAGAGCTTTCTCCCCTGAGATGTGTATGAGTTCTGTGGGAGGGGGGTGTAAGCCTGGTGGTATAGGGGGCTAGGAGAAGCAAGGGTTGGAGGGGGCAGTGCTCCAGATGCCTGCTTGGGAACTGAGACCAGAATGTGGTAACTGAGATTCAGAATGGGGACTGAATTCATCTCTTTTCGGGAGGTGGGGAGAATGACAACAGAAAGTGGGTTCTCATTTGGCCCCCAAGGTTGGGGGACGCTTAGAATATACAAATCAAAGGTAGAGTGGGCACCTGCTGTATTCCTGGAATGCAGGAATAGCATTGGGCCTACCCATAGCTGCTCATAGGCCACGGGGCAGACAGACTGGTGAGACTCTTGTCATCCATCTGCCTGTATCTGGTCTTGGTGTGTGTAAAGGAGGGGCGTGACTCTGAGCTCAGGGGAGAGTTGGGAAGGCTTCACTCTCTGGATCACTTTTGTGCTAGTTTTTAAGCAAAGAGATGCCCTTCAGGTAGAGAATTGCTAGTGTAAAGATATGCACTCTGCCAGGGGCTGGAGCGGTGGGAAAGAAATATCTTTTGTTCTTTGAACGGTAGGAGATGGACCTGGTGCCAGGCTGGCGGGGGAGTTTTGGGGAGGAGTTTGGGTCAGATCTCCCAGGTGGGTGGAGGTCATGGGTTAGTCTTTGGCAGTGAAGGGACTATTAGAATTATTAACTATAGTTGAAAGACAATAGGCTTTCCTCCTTAAAAACTCTGTATTTCTGCTTATGTTTGTGAAAATTGGTATTTTGAGATGAATAGTCTGCCGTTTTTTCCTCCTTTGCCAGTAAAGTAATAAATTTCCCTTTCCTTCTTCTCAAAAAAAAAAAGGAAAGAAAGAAAAAGATTAAGTGTGGGCCAGGCACAGTAGCTCATGCCTGTAATCCTAGCTCTGCAGGAGGCCAGGGTGGGTGGATTGCCTAGTACTTGTTGATCTCTAAAAATAGCCAGGCGTTGTGGGGGGCTCCTATAGTCCCAACCACTTGGGAGGCTGAGGCATAAGAATCACTTAACCCTGAAGTTTGAGAGTTTGAGGTTGTTGTGAGCTATAATGCCACAGCACTCTACTGAGGGCAACAAAGACTCTGTCTCAAAAAAAAAAAAAAAAAGATTAAGTGTGAAGAAACTCTGGGTCAGAGCCTTGAGCCCACCCTGTGACCCTCGTAAGGATCAGAGAGAGCAGCCTGGTGCTCAGCTGTAGGTGTGCCGTATCTCTGGGTGGGCCAAGTGGTCACTGGGAGTTTCAGGGACTGTAGTTTGGGCCTCCATGCTGGCCTGAGGCCTCCTTTCCTTCTGAAGGCACAGAGGAGCCTGGCTGGATCCTAGAAGAAGGGCTCTTTTAGCAGAGTCAGTAGGCAGGGTGGGTGAGGGCGATAAAACAGGTTTGAGAGAGGTGTGCTGCTGGAAGTGTGCAAGGAACTTCCAGAGCTTGACAAGGCTTCCTTGAGAAGAGCCATCCTGGCCGAGGATGGGGCTGCTCTGTAGATACTGTGAGCCTGAAGTTGAGCCCAGTGGCTTCCTGAAAAGCAGGAGGATTGAGCGCGTTTCTAGCAAGGCAGAGCTCCCGGCTTTACTCACAGGAGAGAATGAAGGTCAGGCAAATGAGGCATCACAACAGCAAGTCATGGCCATGGGCTCCTTGGGAGTCACGTTTTGTTTCCTGTAGAGTCCTGCAAGGGTCTGACACAAGGAAAGCCCATGAAAGTTCCAGGTGACTGGGGTGTGCCCTACATGGTTTGGGCAGCAGTGGAAGCCCTGAACTAGCATCTCAGATTCTATCGGGAGCTGAAGATGCCCCTCTCAGGAGTGTTTCAGGGCTGACCCTGCTTTGCTCTGCCAGCCTGGGCATGGGCTTCAGGTTGAGACACAGTATCTGGCTGAAGTCACTTTCCATGGCCCCATGGAGAGGGCCCCTTGTCCCATGGCGCTTGGCCGGAGGTAGCCCATGTGCCCCTTGAGCCATGCTTTGAGACCTTTGGGCTCCCCAGGTGGTTTTTTCTCTTCTCCTCTTCCCTTGCTGACTTACCTGCTGGCTCGCGAATGCCCTTCTCCTCTGACGTGATTGTTCACATACTTGCCAGCCCAGCTGAGATGTTTCCTTCTCCCAGATGTCTTTCCCAATCCCCCAGTAAAGCCTTCCTTCTCTGAACACAGAGAGTCCCAGTTTTCTTCCCTGGCGGGACACTTGTCCACATCTGCCCTTGGTGGTTGGGTGAGGGCTTGCTTCCCTTCATACCTCTCCTCCTTGGCTGGAGCTTGGGGACCAATTCGCTTTGTACCCCCAGAGCAGTCTGCAGCTGCCTGGTGATTAGTGCTTGGTAAAATGAATGAAAGGGGGGGTTCTTCTAAATTAGTCCAACATTGCATCCTGCTTTCCTGGGAGACTCAGTGACTGAGGAAAGGAATTGTGGTTGGGGAGGGGGACAGAATCCTGAGGATAAAGAAATATCTTTAATTCTTTAACTGAGCACTACCAAGAGCTGGGGAGAAGCAGCAGGTGAGCTGTCCCAGGTGTGTACCTGTGGGGTCATAGGTCATGCTAGAATCAGCATTCTTCTGCACGTAAAGCATCTGGGAGGAGTCACAAGCCCATCCCCACCCTGATGTGAACCTTGTACTCCTGGTACAGCAGCCTCAGGCTGCCCATAGGGTGGGTCCTTGGGAGGTGGGCTGCTGAGGGCCCTTTTACCTCCCTGGCTCTTGCCCAGGCCTGGTCCTAGTCCTCTAGGACCCTCTCTTGTCTCTGTGTGTGCTTGGCCTCCTGACCCTCCTCAGGAGTGAGAGAGGCAGCATAGGGGAGGTTGAGCAGCTGCCTGGAGGCCCTCCCCAGCCCTGGCGACCCAGCTTGCCTTGCTCAGCGCTTGGTCGCTAGCTGGAGGCTGAGATGAAGAGGCAGTCTATCCTCAACCGGCCTCGCTGCTGGGCGCTTAGCTGCACAGTCCCATCTGGAAGTGGCTCCTCGTTCTGGAGCAGGGATCTTGTCCTTGGCCGTGCTGTGGTCCCCCAGGCAACGGTGAAACGCAGGCACCATTCTCAGTGTAATGTGTTCACATCCACAGAATAAACGTAGGAGATTACAAAGAAAATCAATTCTATGGAAATACAGTTACCAGCATGTTAAATAAACTTGTGATATAGTCATACATGGGTCTTTATGAATCATTAAGTAATAAAAGCTAGCAGATCTATTAAGCACCTTCATTATTATTATTATTATTATTGTTATTATTTTGAAAAGTCTCAATCTGTCACCCTGGGTAGAGTGCTGTGGCTTCATACCTCTCAGCAACCTCAGACTCCTGGATTCAAGCAATCCTCTTGCCTCAGCCTCCTGAGTAACGGGGACTACAGGTGCCAGCCACAACACCCAGCTTGTTTTTAAATGTTTTTAGTAGGGTTGGGGCCTTGCTGTTGCTCAGGCTGGTCTCAAGCTCCTGAGCTCAAGCAATCCATCTCAGCCCATCTTGACCTCTCAGAGTGCTAAGATTACAAATAAGAGCCACTGCGCTTGGCCAGCATTTTCATTTTTGAAGTAGTGATGAACAAAAGTGATATTTTGAGATGCTGCAACACCAATAACATGATATGAAAAGACCTTTTTTTTTTTTTTTTAATAGAATCTTCTATGTCACCCTCGGTAGAGTGCCGTTGTGTCTCAGCTTCCTCAAACTCTTGGGTTCAAGCAATCTTCTTGCCTCAGCCTCCCAAGTAGCTGGGACTACAGATGCCTGCTACAACGCCTGGCAATATTTTTTTTTAAATTTTTTTATTAAATCATAGTTGTGTACAATAATGCAATCATGAGATACAAGGTGCTGGTTCCATATACAGTCTGAAATATTTTCACTGAACTGGTTGACATAGCCTTCGTGGCATTTTCTTAATTATTGTGTTCAAACCCTTATACTCTACACTGAGTAAGCTTTACCTGCACCCTTCCAAGATGCACCCTAGGCCGGCAATTTTTTGGTTGTAGTTGTTGTTGGGCAGGCCCAGGCTGGATTTGAACCTGCCAGTTCTGGTGTATGTGGCTGGTGCCCTAGCTGCTGAGCTACAGGTGCCGAGCCTTTACCTTTGATTTTTGTTGGTGACAGATTCACGGGCCCTGCTAATGCTGAGTGGTGAGTTGCTTATGTTGAAAATGGAAGAAAACGTAGATTTGAATGAGGTTAGAGAAAATAAAGATATAACTTTTTCTCATCCAAGCAGATGGAGCCCCTGAATTCCATGCGTGAATCCTCAGGGGTCTGGGACCTAGGTGAGGACCTGGCAGGTGGCCCTTGAGGAGAAAGGAGAGGTTGGCTCAGTTCAGATGTGGGGGCGAAGGTTGTGTGTACAGGAACATGTTGTAGGGGCAGTGACATTACGCCCTCACTGAGGCTAGTCCCCTTCTCGGTCCTTTGTTCTTGGCCCTGGGCTGCTGATGGGTGTTGGTGGTTGCCTGAGGGAGGGTTCATGCTGGGGGCCAGAGGCTTGTTCTGTGGGTCTCCTTGAGGCCCTGGAGCTGTTGGTTCACCCAGGCGTTGCCTCCCCCTTGACTGCCTGCAGTAAAGACTTATTTGCCTGGGACTTAAGGATGACATGGCTTTTGCCTTTTAAATTCTGGGTGCCAGTTAACAAAAGCTCCAGCAGAAACCAGTGAGAGATGTTTTATTGGTGCTGCTTTTGCTGAATTTGCAGGAAGAAGTGACCCAAGTTGGCTCTGGGCCTGATGGTCTCTTGAGGTTTGGTTTATGCCATTAGAAATCAAAGGGCATGTCTCTGTGAACCTTGATTCTGGGGAGCCCTGCCTGGTGGCTCAGCCTAAGTGGCCTTTTTCACACCAGAGCCCAGGACAGAGTGGAAGAGTAAAAATTGTGATAGATTTTCTTCACTGTTACAGCTGATCACTCCGAGGAAAGGGTGGCTTATCAAGTTTTCTGTCTTGATCTGAGCAGCCTGGCCATTGAGCAGGTAGATTCCAATCTGGGTGGCCCAAGTGGCCCAAGGGAGAGAGGCTTCCTAGGAGGTTCTTGACAAGAAGAGAACCAGCCCTTCTGAGGTAGGGGTAGCTTCAGGTCAGGGGGAAGAAGCACAGAGGGCGTGCCAGGCAGAGAGACAGGGGAGTGGTGGCGGGAGTGGGCAGGGCTGGGCTTTGCAGGACCATGGCCCAGGATGGGCATTTTCAGCCAGTTCTGCTATTGGGTGATTGGCCGAGCTCTTCTGTAGCAGTGCTTCGGGATCATTGCCACTGTGTAGTCGGGGTGTCTGTAGAGGTGAGTTTCACCCCACGCTTCCCCCGTGGGCTTTATGGAGTGCAGGGAAAGGGTGTGGGAGGCTGTGGGGGACCCCCGTGCTGGTGCTGCACTTTCAGTTCCTGACAGTGTGGCCAGCTGCGAGGTAGTTGTGTTTACAAGCTGCACTTTTATCCTTGTGGCTGAGTAAGGCAGAAGAGCAGCCCTGACTTAGAGGAAACCCTAGCCACAGGGGTCCACCCGGCCTGCCATTAACCCTTCTGGCAGGGGAGGCCCAGCACATGCAGGGAGGGAAGGGCCAGTCTAGTCTGGTCAGCAAGTATGGGTGTTTCCGGCCCCTCCACCCTTCCTGGCAGGCTGAAGCCCTGGGTCTGTTTCCTGCCCTGTGGGGGCTGTACGTGGCTGCGTGTCAGCTGTGGCAGGCATTCACCCAGCAAATAATGGGTGCTTCCTTTGTCCCAAGCAGGGTGCAAGGCACAGGGCCTCAGCAGTGACTGGCATTGGACCTGTCTCACAAGCTACACTGGAGGGCAGGGACCAGCCAACATTAATAGTCACTTGCCTGGTTAGATTAGAAGGGCCAAGCACTGTTGCACTCAGGGACCTGAACCCAAGCCAGGAGTTCACTCAAGGGGCCATTGAAGAGAGTTAAACTGTGCACAGGTGAAGGGGACCTGGGGAGGAAGAGGAGGGAAGCTCGTCAGAAATCCATTGGAAGCTGTGCTTTGGGTCAGGGTATCTTGGCTGGAGCTGTCCCTTCTTCTTTCTGCCTTAAAGCCACGTGGAGGCAGGGTTCACACTGTGGAGGCTGGAGGTCGGGTAGGCCAGCCTCTGGAGAGCAAGCAGGGAAATCCAAGGCCAGTGCTAAGTGAGGGGTGGGTCGGTGGGGGAGTCTCAAAGAAGTTCAAAGAAGGAAGCAGACAAAGACCATTCTTTAGTGGGGGGCAGTGGGCCAGGACTTGTCTGGAGGTGTCACTGCTCATGTGTCCCTGGTGTGAGGGTCCCATGAGAGGTGAGTGGGAGGTGCCCCAGGCCTCTTTACCCCACCAGGCAGAGCTACAGCTCTGGGCTGTCCCTGCCCTCCTCGACCTTGATGCCCACCTGTCGCCTGCCCCTCCTGCACACCTCAGCTCCACCCTCCCTCCACACTTGGCTTCCAGCCTCTTGCTGGGACTGTGCTTCCTTTCTCTGTTGATTCAATTATTCATTCAGCAGATACAGGCATCTGCTTTGTCCCTGCCTCCATGGAGCCTACCTTTTACCTGGAGGGGACAGCAAGCAAGTAAGTTAAAAGAGTTCCCAGTGCTTTAGAGAGAAAAGAGCTGGGGGGTGAGGTTTGGATGGGGTGATCAGGAAAAGCACCTTTCTGCAGAGGCTGGACAAAGTGAGAACCTGGCCACGTGCCAGGCACCTGCCAGAGGTGCAGTCCCCCTAGCTCACAGCAGTGGCGAAGGTTGGGGTGTTTTGTGGACAGTGAGGAAGCCTGTCCTGCAGTGGAGGGAGCCACAGGTGAAGTGGGACCTGGATGCCCGCGGGAGGGGTCGAGCAGGCAGCTACTGGGGGTTGGCATTTCTAAAGGGCCCTTCTGGTGGTGAGTGAACATCAGGCTGGGCTGCGGGGAAGCTAGCTCCAAGGGAGCTGCTGACAGTTGCCTGCCATGTCCAGGAGGGGGATGCTGGTGCAGGGAGTGGCCCTGGGGGTGGGGACACATGGTGGTGGAAGTGGAATGAGAGGAGGCAGCTTCAGGGCAGCAGGGAGGCTTTCTGGGCAGAAGAGTGTGGGGAACACGACTTAAATTAGGCCTTCTTACCTGAAGGCCACAAGGTGCCCCATTGTTTTGAATAAGTATGATTAAGCGGCAGGTGCCCTGTGTTCCTAAGTAATTGTCACTAGTGTTTCTTTTGGAGCCACTATTGTTCTGGCTACTGTATAAGACCCCAAGGCTTTCCACTTGGGGGATGGAAAGAAGCTTCCTATGCTAGCTCGCCTGCCCCCATGGGCTGGATGAAGGCTGGTGTCCCCATGCCTGTTCCCTGGCTGCCATGAGTTGAATAAAGGGCAGGTCACAGCCACCTCAGGTCCCTGGCTTTTCTGGTTTGTTTAAATCCAGTGCAAACCTTTTCAGTCTCCACCACTGGCCCTACGGGGAGACTGGGCAGGAGCAGGCTTGAGGTCTGTGCTGTGTCCTGAGTTTGAGTTGGCCGGTGGGAACCTGTGGACCAGGAGGGGGACGTCAGAGGCCTGTGGGTACAGGTGGTACTGAAAGCTGAGGGGCAAGGTGGGCCCATCTGGGGGAGAGGTTCCAACTGGGTCTCTAGCAAGGAGGATGAGCCAGGAGGCAGGGCGGCTGGCTGCAGGGGAGCCTGGGCTGTGCTTCAGTATTTATTGCTGAACACTGAGAATGGGAAGCCAGGGGAGCTGAGTGTGGAGGGGAGGCCTCGGCAGAGACCTTAGCCCTCAGTCATGGGCGCTGAGCGCCCCAGTGAGGACGGGGAACGTGCTGCAGGTCCAGGACCTGGGGCCCCTGTCGCCTGACGGGCTGGTTGTGGAGGGTGTAGAGTGTGGACGCTAACTGTAAAAAGGACAGAAATAGGGCGCCGGCCCCATATACCGAGGGTGGCGGGTTCAAACCCAGCCCCGGCCAAACTGCAACAAAAAAATAGCCGGGCGTTGTGGCGGGCGCCTGTAGTCCCAGCGGCTCTGGAGGCTGAGGCAGGAGAATTGCGTAAGCCCAAGAGCTGGAGGTTGCTGTGAGTCCTGTGACGTCATGGCACTCTACTGAGGGCAGTAAAGTGAGACTCGGTCTCTACAAAAAAAAAATAAATTAATTAAAAGGACAGAAATAGACCATGGTGGGGATGGGGGTTGGGGAAGTCTATCTCTGTTTTATCTTTTATTTTTTTGGAGAGAAAGTCTCAGTCTCCCTGGGTAGAGTGACGTGGCATCATCATAATTCATAGCAACCTTAAACTCTTGGGCTCAGGTGATCCTCCTGCCTCCGTCTCCCAAGTAGCCAGGACTACAGGTACCCACCACTACTTCTGGCTAGTTTTTTTTTTTTTTGGTATATTTTAGTAGAGATGGGTTCTTGCTCTTGCTTAGGCTGGTCTTGAACTCCTGAGCTTAGGCAATCCTCCTGCCTAACCATCCCAGATCTTTTTTCTTTTAAAGATGGATGAGGTTACTGTGTTTGTAAATCAGTGTTTTTCAGCCTTTTTTTTTTTTTTTTTTATCTCACCGCGCCCGTAAACCTATAATTAAACTTCTGCGTCACAAATTACGTTGATCCAAAAAGAGTAAAAAAAAAAAATACTGTTTTGAACTTCTTTCAAAAATAATTTAATGATCTTTAAAAATTTTGACAACACATTCAAGATCCTCTCACGGCACACCAAGGTGAAAATCACTGCTCTAGATGCTGCAAATGACCCTGTAGAAAAAACTGATGTTGAACAGATGTGACCGGCAGGCAGCCCCCCCCCCCACACACACACACACACAGGGGAGGAGAGGCCTTGGGTGGGAGCTGCTGTGGGAAGGGCCCAGCAGCCTGTGAGGCTGGGGAGTGGCTGCTGGGCAGTGAGCTGTGCTCAGTGAGCAGGGACGCCTGCATGGGGTCGGGGTGGTGAGTGAGCCCCCTGCCTCGCTGGGAGCAGGCAGCAGCTCTGTCCTTTGGTGTCTCAGTTGCAGTCTGCTGCTGGAAGGTGCATCTGCACAGGGCTCTCTCAGAATGCCTGCGTGGGTGTGGGAACTCCTGAGTTGGGCTGTGGGGTCAGTGGCTTGTAGAGAAGGTACAGGGTACGTGGGTGGGGAGCTGCGTTACTGGGGTCAGATTCTTCGTTGCTGGCCCTGCCTGTGGTAAGCGCCTGGAGGCCAGGGGTTCCCTCACGGGCCTTAGCTGCCACCCAGACCCAGTTGTCCCTCCTCCCCACACGTGGGCCAGGTGCTCAGGGACAGCAGCGTGTGTGTGTGTCTGACAACACCCTGTGGGCCTTAGGAGTGCCAGGGAGGAGCTGTTTCCGGGTCATGTTGAGTAGGTTGAGCTCCAGCTTGCCACATGGGATGTTAAAACGGTGGGTGGGGCATGTGCGTGGAGGCCCTAACAGAGGCCTGTGCTCCTGTCTCTGCAGACCCTCCTTCTGGCTGGGGAACGAGACCCTGAAGGTGCCGTTGGCACTCTTTGCCCTGAACAGGCAGCGCCTGTGTGCCCGGCTAAAGAAGAACCCCGCTGTGCAGTCTGGCTCTGTTGTGGTACTGCAGGGCGGTGAGGATGCCCAGCGCTACTGCACGGACACCGGGATCCTCTTCCGCCAGGTGAGCCGGGGAGTGTGCACGGGTCTCTCCAGGGTTGGGATTAAAAACCTGTCTTTGGGTTTTTTTTTTTCTCTGAGACAGTCTCACTGCTGTTCCAGGTAGAGTGCCATGGCATCATCATAGCTCACAGCAACCTCAAACTCTTGGGCTTGAGCAATCCTCTTGCCTCAGCCTCCCGAGTAGCTGGGACTTCAGGCGCCTACCACAATGCCTAGCTAGTTTTCTTTAGGAGAAATGGGGTCTCGCTCCTGAGCTCAAGCGATCTACCCACCTCAGCCTCCCAGAGTGCTAGGATTACAAGGGTGAGCCACTGCGCCCAGCCTAGGAACCCATCTTCTTTGAGTCTAGCATTCTTGGCACTGCCATGCCCAGAGCTGGGGTCAGACCATAGTGGGAACTCCAGAACTCTGCTATGGGCAGGCAGAGGCTGGGGCCATGGCCATGCAGCATCCAGGACAGTAGGGACACAGGAGTGCATTGGGGAAGTGCTAGTGTGGCCTCCCCAGCTGGACTGGCCTCCCTGGCAGGGCCCAGATGGGCTGAAGCCTGTTGCCGAGTACAGTGGTACCCGAGTACAGCTGAAACCACATCTTGCCTGCAGGGTCCCATCCCTCTGGCCCGTTGTTCCCACACAGCTGTAGTTCTGCAGTCCCCTGGCTGCTAGAGACGGGAAAGGTCTAAATAAGTCTTCTGTTACTCCTCTTGATGCTTCTTGAGGTTTAAATATTCTGTGGTTTAAAAACCGATTTCCTAAATTCATCTGTTGGCTCCCTTACTGATGTTACGTGAAGCTGATTTTAGAAGAGTTTCTCTTCCACTTCATACCTTCATGATGTTATTTTAACTCAGTGTTTATTGCTAAACACTGGAGTCGTCAGCTGCCCTGGGGGCGGGAAAGGGAAGAAAGAAGTCCCAAGGGCGGTGCCTGTGGCTCAGTGGGTAGGGTGCTGGCCCCATATACCAAGGGTGGCGGGTTCAAACCCGGCCCCAGCCAAACTGCAACAAAAAAATAACCGGGAGTTCTGGCAGGTGCCTGTAGTCCCAGCTACTTGGAAGGCTGAGGCAAGAGAATCGCTTAAGCCCAGGAGTTGGAGGTTGCTGTGAGCTGTGATGCCACAGCACTCTATTGAGGGCAATAAAGTGAGACTCTCTCTAAAAAGAAAGAAAAAGAAAGAAGTCCCAAATGAAGGGATCCCTTTCAGTGCCAATATCTGGCCTGGGCGGGTGGAGAGAGGAGGGCACTTCTATGAAACCTACATCATCAGAGAGGACTTAATTCAGGGGCAGAGGAACTGCCAGGCTGTCCCCTGCCAGACCATGGCAGGACGAGACAGGAGGCCCGCAACCAGAGTGGAGAGCTGGGTGCGGAGGGAACAGGGCTACGTGGGCTGGGGTCAGTTTCCAAGCTCTCTGGGGTGCTGGGAAGCAGGTGCACAGTCCACCGCGTACCTCCCTCATTGCACCTCGCGTGTCCCTGGGTGACGAGGGCCCTTCTTCCCACTGTAGGAGTCCTTCTTTCACTGGGCATTCGGCGTCACCGAGCCAGACTGCTACGGCACCATCGATGTTGATACCGGGAGGTCGACCCTGTTTGTGCCCAGGCTTCCCGCCAGCCATGCCACCTGGATGGGAAAGTAAGGAGCAGTTGGGGCTGAGTCTCTGCGCTGACTTGGGGCCACTTGGGGCAGGCCCCTGGGGGGACAGTGGGTCATCCCCTTTGATAGCTGGCTCTGGGTCAGTGCCTTGCACCCTTGGTCAGGGAGGGGCATCAGAGCTGGCGCTACAGATTGGTGACTTTGTTCGGAGTTACGGTTTGAGTTTGGTATCTGGAAATTCTGGATTCCAGGCTTTGTTAAAATGCCTGTGGCTTTGGCCCCAGTGGCCTGTCACTCCGGTGGCATCAACAGGGGTGGCGTGGTGGGCAGCTGCTGGTATGTGGTGGTTTTGGTGTGGGACAGGAAGGCCCCTCACAGATGTGCAGGGGTGTTACATGATGCTTGCCTCTGGGCCCATGTGCGGCTCTCTGCCGGCTCCTCTGTGACACAGGGTGGGGACCTCAGGCTGCTGTGTGCCCTCTCCTCCCTCCCTCCCTCTGTGGCACCTGCTGCCCCAGGCCCCCTCCCCCGGGAGCCATGCCTTCCTGCTCAGAGGCACCGAGGCAGGAACTATACTTAACCAGGAAGTTTTGCAGCGATCAGGGTATCCCGCTAATGCTCGTTGTGTCCTACCCTGTCATTTCTGCCTGGAGAGTGATCATTCTGGGCTAATGTATAAATTACCGCCTTCGCGGCCTCCTGCCCCAGTACACTCATTATTACCACCTTGCTCATTACTACCAGGTGGATTGGCGGGTCTGTGGCTGGTTTGCATGACAAGGCCCTAGCAGGGCCTCCCCAGACTTGCTCTGCTTCATGCACCGCTCCTCCCCCTCCCCAGCCACTCAGTGCAAACTCCACAGCCTCCTCTGCTGGTCCTGGCATGTGCCACTTCTGCTGCCTTGCGGTCAAGAGTTCAGGTTCACAAATTGCTGACCGTTGTGTTCCGAGGCCGCTTGGCAGGATCCCACCTTGGCCCTGGGCCCTCAGCTTTGCTGTGAAGACTTGGCTTTGAGCAGAATTGGCAGCCCAAGAGAGAAGGGATCTTTCTCTTAGGGGATGTTTTCCTGGCTTGGCTCTTAGGAAGAAGGGTGGGGAGTGGATATGCCTGATCCAGCTGGCCTTTGGGGTGCATGGCTGGGCTGCCACTGGGAGGTCCTCTCCTGGTAGCGTCTCCCCATCCCGTCATGATATGAATCCTTTATTAACAGCTGCCCTGTTATGGAAAAGGAAACAGCTCAGTGTGGTGGTGTGCCCTGGGCAGACCTGGTGGCCCCGCTTGTCTGAGCTGTGATCAGAAGCTGAGCTTGCCTGCCGGCTCAGCCCAGCCCAGCCCCTCTGCAGAGGTCGGGGGGGCTTGTGGGTAGATCTGTCACTGTTGGGGGCTCGGATTCCCTACCTATGGAGAAGTGGCCATGCCAGGGCTGTGGTGCTCACTGGGAACAGTTACACCTGTGACACTGACATGAGGTGGTAATGATGCCAGGAGGCAGATTGTAATGCCCCAAAGTGGCCGCAGCAATGTTTCTGGCCATTCACTGGCAGCAGGTGGAATCTGTTTTTCCTCCTGCTTCCTCCTGGAAGGACCTCGTGACCACCTGCACAGAGGCAGCAGTGTGGCTGTGTGACTTCTGAGGCTTCCACCCACCGTTCTCGCTCCTGGGGTCCCCCCCAAACCCCTCAGAACCCAACCCCCTCGCCACGAGGAAGCCCAGACTCACCAATGTGGAGCAACGGTGAGGTCCTAGACATCACGGAGCAGGGATCAGCTCTCCTCTCCGGGCTCTGTCCTGATTCCCACCCTTCACAGTCCGTGAACCACAGTGCATGGGTTTTCACGCCATTAAGTGTCAAGAGTGGTTTGTTCCTGGCTCTAGTAACTGGAACCGCTCTGAGGAAGAGTTTAGATCTGGCCTCCATAAGGGGATTCTCCCAGCATCCTTTCTCCACCCTGAGGTGATCATGGGAGTGAAGTTGTGGCCTTAGCTCTTCTTGCAAATGGCAGATCTCAGGAGTAGCCAGGGCCCCTGTGCCAAGTCCCCTTGGCTCTGGGTGTCACCTGTAATTTTGACCTGGCTGCCCTCACAGCCTCCCTGGGGCCCTGCCCCTGTCTCAGAGCCCACTGGCATGTCCTGCTGCTCCCAGAGCCAGCTCAGCAGTCGGGGAAGAGGCTTCCATCTGTGAGATATGCGATGGACAGTGATGGAGGAGACAGCTTCAGGGAGGGTCTGATCAGGGCCTCAGCAGGACCTCACCTGGAGTTTCCTTGTCAAGAGGTGGAGGGGCTCTGAGAGCATCTCTTTTATCTTTTTATGAAGAGCTAATTCTCTCAAGACGTCTGGCAGTGCCCATCGTGGGTTGAAGGTGAACACCCTCTGGAGCTGGGAGGAGAGGCCCCAGTCCTGCCTCGGGCCTCCTCTGTCTAGTGGAAAAACCTGAGCAAATCTCACCATGTTTCCTCCCTCCTGCTGTCTGGGGAGACAAATGGCACTTGACTTGATGGTTTAAAGCCCAGGACCTGATTGGGTAGGGAACAGCTGCTCACAGTTGGCTTTTCTGGAGCGTGATCGTCACTAACCCAGGAATAATGCACTGTACCTTGGCCACAGCTGGGTTTCAGAGTGGCTGTTAGAAGTTCTCTGGCCTCTCCCTGCTTTGCTGAGCCAGCTGGTTGTCTCATTGCAGACATGCAGGATTGGGTGACCTTGAGGGTGCAAATGGGTCTGCAGGGTTGGCCTTCCCTGTTGAAGGCACGCGGGGCACGCTGCGCAGGTCAGATCAAGCAGTGCTGGTCCCGAGGGGGATTCAGGCCCCACAACTGATAGTTGCATGTCTGTCTCCTGCAGATGACTGCAGCAGCAGGCTGCTCCCTTCCTCCGTCCTGGGGTGAATCACCGAGTCTCCGGGCCTTTGGGAGAAAAGGCATAGTTGGAATGGGGCGATGGTGAGGAGTTTGAGGAGTGGCCAGATCTAATCAGATCTGGTTGTGTGTGGTGGCTTCCAGACACTCCTGGAATCAATAGGGCACCAGGAGCGAGGCTGTGATGGGATTACCTGGCCTTTGCAATCAAAACCCACCAGACTGAACGTTTGACCTTCCACTCCTCAGCTTCCTTTTGAGTCCCTATCTGATGGCTTTTGAAAATCCATCTGGCAGATAACTGCAATCCAAAGTCGCCCAGGGAAACGCCACCTCCGTCTGCAGTCTGTCTTGTTGTCAGGGCTGCAGACACCCAGGGCGGCCTGTTCCTCAACCCAGACCTTCCTTTTTAGGACAGGAGGATTCATTTTTACTTGGAGCCTTTGTGATGTGAGACTGTTTCCCATCATTCCCTGTCTTGCTCCTGTGTAGCTGACAGTGCCAGTGGTGGTGTATCTGGGGGTCCTCTGAGGAATTTGCCTCTGTGTGTCAACATCTCGGGCAGCCTCAGTGCCCATAGAGGGTGAGCCACTTTGGGCTAAGTGGGGGACCCTGTCAGAACATTTGCAGCTTGGAGGCATTCTGTTCCCATCCCTGGCAGAGAGCCCTGGGGTGAAATGTGTGATGGGAACGTGGGACAGTGAGCCTGGCCCAGCAGCGCTCATCTTGCTGAGAGCCTGCGTGGGCCTCAAGTGGAGAGGGAGTTTCTCCAGGGCCGGGTCCCAAGGCTCTGCGTGCTGCTCCTTTTGTTATCATAGTTAACGTGTGACAGGTGTGGTATGTATGTGAGATGCGTATGGGCCATGTGCAGTGAGGCTCATTTGGGGTGCATGCGATGATGCTCATGGGGGGCAGGGGTGTGTGTGTGTTAGTTTTTCATGGCCCTGCCCTCCACCCCATGCACACACCTGTGTCCCATGGACCGCGGCTTCCTCGGCCTCTTTCAGCCTTACTGTGGCTACAGGGTATGTGATGGACCCTTTTTGAGGGGCATAGGCTTCCTGAAGAGGGGCTGAGGGGTTCTTCTGGCCCCTATCCCGTACAGTTTAGGGGCGCCCGATCCCAGGCAGTCCCAGACCTGGCGGGCATTTGCCAGTGTCCACAGCGGCCTGTCTCTGCCACCTGTCCTGGGCGGTGCCTCCCACCCCATCAGGCCTCTGCAAGGAGGTGCCACTGTGGGTGCCGCCGTCTTGCTTGCAGGATTGGTGTCTGGGAGCAGATGCCCATGTTGCTTTGGAGAGGTCTGCCTCTCTCTCCGACAGCCTAGTGAGATGTTGAAATGGTTGCCACCTTCCATCATGGAGCAAGTGTTGCCGCCGCCTTCTGCAGAGTGGGAGGCAGCGGTGGCGGGGGCATTGTTTGCAGCCGAAGGCAGCCCCTGGCTGCTGGAAATTGATGGTGACTGCTGTAATTTGGCTCTATTACTTATTCATTAACTGCATGCAGGTGGTCAGCCAGCCGGCAAGACCTGCTCTTTGAAATTTCATTTTCTAGTGGGCTTCTTGTGTTTGCACCACAAGGCATTAATTTAACGTATTCTTCCCACCTGAGGCCCTGAATGGGGTGTTGGTGGTGGCTGCAGAGTGAGTGGCCCTGAACGGGGTGTTGGTGGTGGCTGCAGAGTGAGCGGGCATCCGCACAGACCCTGTGCTCTTGGAAAGGGCCTCATACTGAGCTCCCACTGTTGGCAGAGCAGGCCTGTTTAGGCCAAAGTCCCTGGAAAGTGACCTCTCTGGAGGACAAGAGCCCCTTCGAGTGGGAAGATTTCTCTTCTCTTTTGCCAAAGTGCTTGAAGGGAGAGTGTGTGGGGGTGGCGTCAGCTTCTCTGCCTACCCCCTACCCCCACCCCCCAGTCCTGGTCCTCAGCAGGCTCAGAGCTGCCAGGGGACCTCCCCAGCCAGCTTTGCAGGGACCATGTAGAGATGCTACTTCTTTTCCTGTCAACTCTGCTGAATTGTGGCTGGTTTGATGTGGCTGTCTGGCCTTGCATATCCCTTAAGGTGACATTTAAATGATTTTTACCATAATTAGCTCCAAAACCTGAAAAATAAGTACTACCGAACTTAATTATCTCTGCCCTTTAAAAAAGAATGAGTTGCGCTGTGCCAGAAAAGATGCTCACAGCTTTTCAGCTTTGATCTGTCAAACAGTTCTTCCTGTTGGGAACTAGGCCCATGGTGAGCCAGGCACTTTTTGGCAGGAAGGTCAGAAGCACATTTCCTGGTGGCTTCCCTTAGCAACACAATTGGGGTGATCTGGAAGGTTTTGGGTCCCCTGTGGGAGTGGCAGTGAGAAGGTCAGGTGGCCACACCAGCGGCAGAGATGTCTGCCTGGATGCTGGCCTCAGAATCGGGTCCTTTGTGCTTTGCCAGGCTGCTGGGACTTTGCTTTTCACGCTGTCACAGCTGGAGGTGATGAAGTGACTTGGGCCAGTGGCAGGGTTGGGGCCTTGCTGTGCTGCCGGGGCAGTCGGAGTGGATATGATGAAACCAATAACTTACTTTGCTGATGGCCCTGCCTCTTGCTTTTCTCATACGTGCCTTTGTGCCCAGTTGCAAGGTCAGTTTGATGCCGAGAGTGTTACCACTCAGTAGCAAAGGGCTTGCAAGCACCCCTTGAGCTGGCTGCATGGTCAGTAAGCAGTCCAGCCCTGCATCTGGGGGCTCCACAGTCCAGTGGAGGCGCTTGTCATCAATTCCTGCCCCCTGGCTGCTCCAGGCTGTGCTAATGGAAGCGTCAGACCTTGGCCATTAACTTTTGAGTCATGTCTCAAACCTGGAAGCTAATGTGACTGAATAGTGCAAATTTAATTAACAGCAGGAGCTTGATACTCAGTGATCATTTCAGAGAAGTCAAAAGGGAGACAGAAACAAAGGGCATTCTGGGTTGCATTGACTAGCGATCATGGTGAGATCAGTGTCTCCTCCGCTGGCCCAAGGTGGGTTTCCTATCTGAGCCCTGCTCACTGTATGTGGCTGTGAGTTCCCTGCTGCTGCTTATCCCTGTGACCCTTGTGCCTATCCCCCGGGTGCCAGGGTCTATGCCTCCTGGTGTAGGTGGAGGGCTCGGGGAGTGGAATGGGATTCTGCTTCCCAGGCAGCGATGTTGGTTGTTGGTGTCTCAGAGGCCGGAAGTGGTGCACAGGGCACCTGGTGAGCACGCTTCAAGGTCCTCATCTCTGGGTCCACCTGCCTCAGCGTCTCAGAGTGCTGAGATTACAGGCGTGAGCCACTGCGCCCAGCCCACACCCTCTTCCCATCCGCTTACCCCTGGAGGTCCTAGGAAGCACAGTCTGAAGCCATCTGCTATTTCTTGTCTAGCCCAGTTTGGGATCCGGCACCTGGAGCTGTGATGCTGTGGGGTGGGGTCAGGGTGGGGTAGGTCCCTGTGATCATGTGGCGCTCAGGTGTGGACAGCATGCACGCGTGTCCTGGGATGTGGCTCTCCTGTCTCCTTGTGCAGTATATGTTTCTCCTCACGTGTGCTCTGTCACTAGCAAGGCCGCTGACTCATTGCCAACCAAGAAGAGCCTGGGGGTGGCAGCCTGCAGGCCACAAGTCTGCCTGGCAGGGCTGTGACCCGAGGGACACCATGAGGCAGGCCAGGGCTGCCCAGCCTTGTCTTTGCACTGGCAGATTTTTCAGGAGTGATGAGGAAGCTTGAATTTATCTCTTTACATGCAGTGATGCTGATATTGACTTCTTTAAAATGTTAATTTAAGAGGTTCCATCAGGGTCTAGATAGCCTGGGAGGCAGCTTTCTTCCCCTGCCCCAAGGGGTGAGGTGCGCTGGTTGGCCACCCTGTGGGCTGTCTCTGATGGTGAAGAATGACCAGAGTTTAGTCTGCAGCTGCTTGGAGGAGCTGGAGGTCCTGGGGTCATGGAGGAACAGGGGCCAGCTCAGGGCAGGGGTGGCCCTGTGGTCACTTTGTGACCTTTGTCCTCCATGTCTGTGTTGGCCTGGGTGCTGGCCGTGTGCGGGATGGGCCCTTTGGCTTCAGGGGCTGGGCTTGGCAGGCAGCCGGGTGACCATGCTGAGCTGTTGCTGCACCTGACCTTGGCACTCTGCGCTTCCCTTCAAGGATCCATTCCAAGGAGCACTTCCGGGAGAAGTATGCCGTGGACGTGGTAGAGTACACAGACGAGGTGAGTGGCCCCGTCCTGTCTCCACGGCTTGGGGCTTCCAGGAACCCTTCTGTTTTTGCATCCTCTCTCCCCTCACTGCCATGGCCTGGAAGTCGGGAGACATTACCACTTGGCCGCCAGCCCCCTCCAGGGTGTTCCCATTCAGGAAGGAGCAGCACGTCACACGTCTCTTGGGCTGGGTGATGCCCCCAACTCCGTGACTGGAAGCATCTGGTGACCTGGGCTGTGGCCACTGGGATGCACAGGAGAGGGTGTCTGTGAGAGGCAGACCTGCCTGCCCTGGGGCACTTCGTCCAGTCTGAGTAAGACCTGGGTTTTCCTGTGCTGGGAGGCCCTTCCCACGGGCCCTGGCTCTCTGTAGATGCTGCTGTCACAAAAGCCCAAGGCTGTGAAAGGTTTGTGGGTGGAGTTGGAGGACCCTCAGCTTTAATCCACTTCCCAGCATGGTTTTACGCGTGTCTTCTGTTAAGTCTGTGACTGTCTTAGGTCTCTTTGAATCTTTCCCTAGTTCCCGATAGTGCCAGGCTGAGGCAGAGGTGAGAGCACAGCTAGGAGCCCCCACATCAAGCGTAAGTGATTGAGTGACAAGGGCCATGACACTGCAACCACTGCTTGGTGCACTGGAGGCCTCTCTGCTCCACCCCTAGATACCGTCATGGTCCCATAGTCTGTGCAAGTCGGTGCGGAGTAGAAGGTGACACTCCCAGCAGTCAGTACCTGCCAGCAGGGGTCCAGCCTGGTGGCTACATTTCCCCAGACAGAGGTCACACATACTAAGAGGTGGGGCTGCAGTGTAGGGGTGGTGGGGCAGAGGGGGCCAGCTGGAGGCCAGGCAGCTTCCCATTTTCCCTAGCAGCACATAGCCTGGTTGGGAGGTGGCAATATTGGACGAGAGGCAGGTTCCTGGGGAGCCAGCTTAGCGGGACACACAGTACTGTGGGGAGCCAGTCTGTCTCTGCCTGGTGTCAGAGGCTCAGCTCCACCTGCTCAGGGGACAGACAGCTCACAGTGACCAGGTGGGACAGCTTCAGTGCCGTGCTATCCAAAGGTTCTGGTTCTGCTGTCTTGGGGTGCTATCCCCACTTCTCAGACTGCGCCTTCCCCGTCCTTCTATGCCTGGCCCGAGGCCTCTGCGTCCCCTGCCCTGAGCTCCCAGGACAGGCTGTGGATGCTGACTATGTTCTGACCTGCACTGGGCCCTTGGCTGCCGTGTTTGTGTGGAAGGCCCCCCGCTTTCCCTTAGACTGCCCTCTTGCACACTGTCCCTACCTGGGCCCAGAGGTGGTTGAGACCCGGGGCTAAACTCAACAGCTGGGGCACGGTCTGGCGTAGAGGTCACCATGTGGGATGGGAACTGCCGTGCGGTCATCGTGTCTGGTCAGGACTACCAGAGGGAGCACTGCTCACATCCATGGGACCATGGGGATCTGTCTCTGCAGCACCTGCTGCCTGGCTGGACAGAGAAAGGGGGCTTTAGACGTCGCTTTCATGGGATTCCAATACCAAGCTCTTGGGGCTGGTTCAGTGTCTAGAGTCTCTTGATATGTGTGTGACCTCTCATGCTGATCCCTTTGGGTGTACTGAACGTTTATTTGCATGTTCCTATCAAGGTCACTTGCCGCTTTGGTTGTATTGCTAAGCACCAGGAGGGGAGGGCCTGCTCATCTGTTTCTCTTCTTTTGTTCCCAGCACTCTGCTTTGTCAGGCCTGTCCTCCACGCCTGCGAATTGTGTTAACGTTCTTGCCTTTGGAGTCCTGGCCCTTAAGGTCGCCTTGGTGCATGTGAGACCTTGACGGTGCAGCCGGGGCACCTGCAGGACCTGTGTCTGCCCAGGACTGGGTTGCTGGACTTGGAGTCTTGCTGAGACTCTGTGCCACGGCCTTTGCAGCCACTGTCTGACATTTTTGTTTTTATAACTAAGGGGAAGTTCAACTCCATTTATGCTATGATTTCTGGAGAGACAGGGGAGAATCTGTCTCCAGGCACAGTAAAATAGAGGAAGTCTTCAGTGTCAGGGCAGGGAAGTCCTCAGTGGAAGTGTAGAATGACAGCCGCATAGACCACCTCATTCTTGACCTTTATTTATAGAGCAGGGTCTTAAATGAAGGCTTCCATGGAGTTCAAAGGGCAGAGTCTCTTTAGGGTTCAGGAGCATGCTCCACACTCGCTCCCTGTTATCACCATTGATCAATTTTGTTATTACTGTTTTTATTGGAAATGAAGGTCAGGTGGCCATGAGATAGTAGGACAGAGCCTCAATCTGGGGTGCACCTGTAGGTGCCAGTAACCTGGGCAGCTCATTGGATCCCCTCATTCCTCCTGTCCCGTCCCATGGCGAGCCACTGTTTTCCTCCCATTCACAGATGAGGGGGGCTGAGGCTCAGAGAGGTGGGGGGATCCCGCAGCTGGGGGGACAGTGGTGTTGGCATGTGACCCCAGAGGTCTGCTCTCCAGTCCTCACTTGCCTATCAGAAATGATGAGTTACTGCCACACTTCTGTGGAAGTGACAGAGGCTGGTCAGGGAGCCTGCCAGAAAGTGCAGCCTGCTGGACTGAGCTCCATTGGGAGGTACTTCCAGATGGCTGTAGGGACCTGGGGCCTACTCCATGATAGGAGGTGACAGGAAGCCCCTTGACACAGGAGAGGGTTCCTTAGGCCGATTCTGCTGTGCCCAACCCTGACTTACTTGGGGCAACCTTAGCCACCGGTGACAACAAATCATAGCAGCTGGCACAGGGCTCCTCTGAAAGAAGGCAGAGACTGCCCCTGTAATCCCCTGGCCCCTGTATGCCACGTATAATGTGCAGGTGTCTGATATTGCAGACCTGGCTGGCTCTGCCCTGTAGATTATCCTGAGCTTAATTATTGAGAAGGTGGTTCCCCTGAGAAGGGGACACTCAGGGGAGCTGGCATGACAGAGGAGTGTGTTCTGCGTCTGCTGTTCGTAATGGCACCAGGCAGGTGTTGGAAAGCACCAGGGTCACCGACTGTGCTGCGGGCAGGATGGATGGGAGAGAAACGGCCCCTCCTGGCCTCTGTGTGGAGAGGCAGCAGGGAAGGAGGAGTCAGGGGACAGCCACGCTGCAGGACGGCTGGCCCGGGGCTGCTAGAGCCCTCGGTTGTCCAGGAGCAGCTGCACATCTCGACTGTGATGTTTCCTGATGTTTGCATTTTAGAGACAAATTCAAAATTTTAAAATCAATTGTGTTACTGTGCTCTACTGCTTGAGGAGGCTGCCTTGAAAGACGGTTTCTTTTCAAAAGCTTCAGTCTCTGTAGGGTAAAGCCCAGCTCTTGGGTGGAGTTGTGTCCAGCCCCTGTGTCTGGATTGTCACCCTGTGAAAGGTGGCCCTGGGACCTGGTCCAGGCTCTAGTGAGGAGAGCATGGGAGATGTCCAAGGGAAGCCTCTGATTGGCCCCAGGGGAGGATCCACCTCACTGGGCTCTGACGGATTTTACACGTGCCCGTCTACCTCAGCCGGCCGGAGAGGCCCCGATGCCTGAGAAATTGACATTGGCCTTGGCATGAAATGAGGCAGGGCCGTTTAACAGCTCAGGTTTGTGAGAGGTCCCTGGCGGCCACCACTCCGTGGAAACAAGGCCCCGAGCTGACAGAGCGTTCTGTTTTGTGTGCCAGGGCTGTGTCTGGAGCCAGCGACACACGGCACTTCTGTGTCCCCTTGATATCTGAGGCCTAGTGTCGGGATGTGCTGACGCGCGTGCAGCGCTAATGGGTCTCCATGGGGAAGAGTGGATGGGGCTGCTGGGCCTGGAGAGGCTTTGCAGCCACGGAGGTAACTGGGGCCCACGCAGGCTGTTGTGATCGATAAAAGATGCTGCCCTGCCAGGACACGCGCAGGCTGCTCTCCGCACTGGGCCGCTGTGGGTCTGAGCACTGAGTCGCTTGGAGACAGCCGAGTTCTCCATTATTCCTAAGCAGCGCGTCCTGAGGCGTTGCAGAGAGAAAAAGCCTCGGCCTGCACATTTATTCTCCTGTTCCTCCCTCGTAAGGACAACAGCAGATACAGTTCCCAAGTGCCTTCCTGCTCTCTGATCCTGTGCTGTAATTGACGGAGTTGTTCTGTGCTGACGAATGTGGATGTCAGCATAAGGACGCGTGTAGCTCTGTTCTTTTAATGAGCCTCCTGTCCTCCAGGAGGGGTTGGGAGAGTGGCCTTTCATTCCCGAGACACTGAGCCCGAGGGACGCCATCCTGCTCAAGATGGTCACTGAGTAAATGAGGAAGGATCCGGGGACATGGTTGGGACCTATCTGGAGGGTCACCTGGCCTTATGTATCACAAATAACTGGGTCCAATTTGTTATTTATTTTTTTTTCTTGAGACAGAGTCTCACTCTCTCACCCTGGGGTAGAGTGCTGTAGCATCATAGCTCACAGCAACCTCAGACTCTTGGGCTCCAGTGATCCTCCTGTATCAGCCTCCTAGGTAGCTGGGTGCTGCCACAGTGACCAGCTAGAATTTGATACTTTTTAAAAAGAGAATACATTTTTTGAGACGGAGTCTTGCTCTCTTGCCTTGGGTAGAGTGCTGTGGCGTCATATCTCACAGCAACCTCAAATTCCTAGGCTCAAGTGATTCTCCTGCCTCAGCCTCCTGAGTAGCCGGGACTACAGGTACCTGCCACAACACCTGGCTAGTTTTTCTGTTGGTAGTAGAGACGGTGTCTTGCTTTGCTCAGGCTGGTCTCAAACTCCTGAGCTTAAACCATCCACTCACCTCGGCCTCCCAGAGTGTTGGGATTACAGGTGTGAGCCACAGAGGCTGGCCAAGATAATATACTTTTTAAGGAATTTTAAGGAAATAAAGCCTTATATCAGTGGTTCTCAAACTTTTTTTAATCTCACAGCTCACTTGAACCTATAGTTAACCTTGCACGGCACACTTAAATTATGTTGATCCAAAAACAGAGTAAAAATATATACTTTGCTTCGAACTTCTTTTGAAAATAATTAATGATCTTTAAGAATTTTCACGGCACACCTAAGATCCTCACACAGCACACTGTTGAAAATTGCTGCTGTGTGTGTATAAAGTTATCACAGCGTTGTTCATACTAGCTAAGCATAAACAATTCAGGTGTCCAGAAGAGGAATGAATAAATGATGCTGTGTCCATCAGGAGAGGGTATTATACAGCTATAGGTTCAGATCTGAGCTTTGCTGTTTTTTTAACTGTGAACCGGGCAGGCTCTCTAACCTCGGAGGCCTCTCTCTTCTGTGAAGTTCCTTGTTTGTGGCTCTGTCATCGTGGGTGGTTTAAATGACATGCTGTCTAAGGTGGGGCCCAGGCCGTCGTCACTGACTCACTGGATGCTTCACCATCCCCAGTGACAGTGACTGCTAAAGGTTGCGTGTTTGACGAATGCTTAATGACAGGAAGCAAGTGAAGCATGTCATTTCATATGATCCAAATATCATTCCAGAGCTTGTGTTTTCACGTGCGAAGCTAAACAGTCTCCAGGAATGGGATCGTACACGCATTTTTATCTTTTTATAGTTTTCAGTACATTCTAGGTTATGTCTGGCAGCATCTCAGTATCAGAAAAGGTATATGTACATAGGTCAAAATTTATCAGAATGTCCACTGGAAATGCGTGCAGTGCGGAGTGGCTCGGAGGTCGCACAGTCATGCTGTTGAAACAACTCGCATCCCTCTCACTCTCCCCATGTGGGAAGAGTCTTTTCTCTGCCCTGGGGTGCTTAGGTACAGTGGGGTCTACAGAAGTCAAGGTGCAGGGCAGATTAGGCGAGGGGCCCAGAGAGGAAAACACTGCTCTCAGCGGGGTGGTAGGCAACCCATGGGGCACAGGGGAATGACAGCTGTCCATGGGGCCTAGAAGAGGGAGTCAAGGAGTCCCCCTAGGGTGGGGTGGGGGCTGATGGCTTTGATCCTGAGAGTCAGCTAATTGATGAAGCAGCTAAGGTGGGGTAAGGGGGAAGCCACTCCAGGTGGAGGCCAGAGCCCCAGCAGAGTCATGGGGAGATGAGCATTGGCATGAGCCTTCCAGGGGGTGCAGTGGGAAGCAACTGGCCTGAGTAGGCCAAGGTGGAGGGTTAGAGATGTGGGGTGGGGGCCTAAGGGAGGGCCCGGGAAGGCTTGTTGGCCTTGATCTAGGAGATAATGAAAGGCAGGGAAGAAGGTGTGTGCCCCGGGGACAGGAGGCTGGTAGAGCTGGTACTTAAGGGTGTGCTGGGGACGGGTCTTGGAGGAAGGACTTGGCAGGTGGCAGGGGTGCTGCCCTTGGAGGGTGGGCAGGTCCGGCTCTTTCGAGCCATGATGGAAAACATGCCCCATTGAGGTTTTACCTTTTCTGCCCCTCGATAGCTGTGTGGCTTTCAGAAGTCCTTCCCCTGTGTAAGCCTGGGTTTCCTCATGTGGAGGATGAGTGCCCCCATAGCGTCGACTGTTTTGAGAATCCGCTTCATAAACGTGCACTGTCAGTTACTAAGTAAAGATGAGATGACCTCTCCTTATCGTCACTTGTCTTCGTGGCTTCTCTGAAGTGGATTTTCTTTCTGAACTTCCAGATTGCCAGCATCCTGACATCACGGAAGCCCTCTGTCCTCCTCACATTGGTAAGTGGCTAGTGTCCAGGGGCTGGTCAGTGTTTGGCATGGGGCAGGGGGGAGCATTAAGG
Source organism: Loris lydekkerianus (assembly GCA_963574355.1). Lineage (NCBI taxonomy): Eukaryota > Metazoa > Chordata > Mammalia > Primates > Lorisidae > Loris > Loris lydekkerianus. Next base: position 65,723 of record CAUYPK010035207.1, on the reverse strand, counting down.
GGTAGTGGGGTCAGTGTTTGGCAGGTGTGAGGACACGGGAAGGGGAGGAGCATTAAGAAGCCGAGAGAAGTGTTCATCCGCCGTAGGTAGCAACAGTTGCTCGGTCCAAATGGCTGACCATGTCCAAGACCCCAGCCTTGAGTCTCCCTGGGATATGCTATGTTCTGTCACGAGACCATGGTGGACAAGACACTGTTCATTTCAAGGGTGAAACCTGGCCAGAAGATGTATTTGTATCAGGCTGAGTTCGTAGGATTTGTGGGTGTGCCAGGAGTGTCGCACCTGAGGCCAATTGAGGGCTGTGTTGCTTATCAGTGATGGCAGATACTGCAGAAAGTGTGCACAGACCCCCCCCCCCCAAATTAGCTTTTGTTAGTGTTTGTGCATTTAAGGCGTGGCCCAAGACAACTTTTTTTTTCAGTGTGTGGCAGGAAAGAAAAGGTTGGACCGCCCTGTGTAGACTCAGTTCACTCCCATCCTGTGTCTCTTATTAGTGAGGTTTGAAAACACACCCTCGGCGTCTGCCCTGGAGGGAGCTGGGCTGTGGGTCATAGTGACCAGCCGAGGGCCTGGCCTGGGGTTGGGGGCGTGGTGGGCTCCTGGTACCCAGGCTGTGGGGTTTCTCAGAGAGGACGCCCACCCTCTTGCCCTCCTTGGACCTTGAGAGTTTCACGTATGAAGCGTATTCACAGCTCTTCCTTCTGCCAGTGGTCCTTTTTTCTTGATTATTTTTACAGAAGTCATTTTTCTTGGTTCTTTCTTTCAGCACTTAGTCTCTTTCTTCCCACTATGCAGTTTAGATGGCTAAGAAGGAAGGTTATGTTAGAAGATTGTGGTCAGAGGTGGTGTAGTGTCTTTCATTTGGGTGAACAGTTTTTCATCGACCTGACCTTCTGGCTGAAGAAGTGGTGATTGAAAGTGCCTTTCCTGGCCAGGCGATGTGGCTCACGCCTGTCATCCCAGCACTCTGGGAGGCTGAGGCAGGTGGATTGCCTGAGCTCACCAGTTCAGCCTAAGCAGAAGTGAGACCCTATCTCTACTCAAAATAGAAAAAAAAAAAAAAAAAAACCCAACTGAGGCAGGAGGATCGCTTGACCCCAAGAGTTGGAGGTTGCTGTGAGCTAAGATGCCATGGCACTCTACCCAGGGCGACAGGTTGAGACTGTCTCAAAAAAAAAAAAAAAAAGAAAGAAAAGTTCCTTTCCTCCCTGGGGTGGCACATTGTTCTGTGCTTCTCTTATTTCTTTTCCCTCCTCATCTGGAGGCGCCTGTAATTAGGAAGAGGAGAGGAGTGGGGCCCAGTGTCAAACCAGTCCTGCCTGAATCTGGTCCTGACCTCTTCCCTGGATCTGGTGGTCCTCCTGGACCTCACGCCGTTAGTGGGGGCGTGTGCAGGAGTGAGAAGATGGAGCAGCAGGGGAGAGCAGATCTGTGGTGAGGGTGGTCCGGGGTCTGTGCTCTCCTGCCTGCACCTGTGCCTGAGCAGCCGGGCTGGCGTCAGCATGGTGCTCTGACCCATCTGCGGAGCACACCTTACTGTGCACGTGGGATACTGCAGGGTTTGCGGGGCCCTCACTTCCTCTGCCATGGAGAAAGTAGAGCTGGATCCCAGCTTGGAGTCCCCTGGCTGGGGATGTCACTTGTCAAGGAAAGGCAGGAGGGATGGATTGGCTGGGGTGAGGGGGCTCCCTGTTCTTACCTGTCTGATGGTGGCAGGTGCAGGCTGTGGGGTAGCACGGGACCCCCAGGTGCCACATCTGTATTCTCATCCTTCCTCTCTCTCCCCAGCGCGGCGTCAACACGGACAGCGGCAGCATCTGCAGGGAGGCCTCCTTCGAGGGCATCAGCCAGTGAGTCCTGGGGGCCCGGGGACTCTTCCTCCATCCTCCACCAAGTCGCCCCTCTGCCAGCAGGTCATTCCCAGTCTACAGATGAGACAAGAAATGCACAAATAGGAGTGTCAAAGAAAGGAGTTAGGGCATTTCGAGGAAATGTTTAGGAAAATAACTTCACCTCCACGTCTACATTCACCTTCACTTTTACTTCAAGGTGTGGTGTCCCTTCTCTGCTGTGGTCAGCAGGAGTGATGTGGGAGCCCTGGCTGCATGCGGGGACCTGCTGTGAGCTCTCTTGGTATTTTGTTTCCTTTGCAATACAGCCTCCCCTTGGTCTCAGCTGCTAACTTTTCTCAGCCTGGCTCTCAGCAACTCCTGTATCCCTGCTGTCCTAGGCCCAGGTAGAGTCTGCCCTCGCTCCCAGCTAAGCCTCCAAACCCTGCATGGGAGGTGGCTCCCTGCTCTCAGCCTCTCTAGGCAGGAGGACAAGTGTTGGGTGCAGGGAAAGCAGCCCTTCCCCCTGCTGGTCACACCCCTCCCTCCCCCCCCCAGCCCCTGGAGAGTGCTGCTGGTTGGCTGGTGGCAGGCCTGGGCTGATGCTGCAGCAGACGAGGCCCCAGCTCCTTGGGACTGTGGCTCATGCTCCCCCACATACTCTGCAGCCCTGGCGTCCTCTGTTGTCCTTTGGTGGTGACAGAGGAAGCACCTTATAATTATGTATGAGCCTGAGCTGCTGAATTTGTGTATCTGTGCAATGGAGGGGTGATTAGGGTGGATTATGAGCTCATAAATATGTATCGCTTCCCCCCACGCTAAGAGTGATGGGGCAGGGGGAGCCGGGATCAGGTTTGCTTCTTTCCACCACACAAATCTCCTTATCCTCTTGGGAATTTCCCCAAAGCAGCCCTGCCTCCCACACCTGGCAGCGGCTAGCCCAGCTTGTTGAAATGCTGGCCATGGAGCTGCTGTCTCTCGCCAGGTCTTTAAAGGGTGGGGCGTGAGCACAGCCCACTGCTGCCTGTCCCGGGCCAGGATTTCCTACATCCTCCCAGCACAGTGGGCTGCCGCACTCCAGTGCCCTGCTCACCTTCCTCCGGCTATAGAATGTCTCTGTGGGCTGCTAGGGTCTCTGCCTCCTGCAGAGGACCTTGCACTGGGAGGAGGGAGCCCCAGTGGCCACCTCACTGACCAGCTCAGTGGCCCTGGTCGGGGTGAGCCTCAGCTCCCCCGAGTGTCACATGGTGCTGCTTGGGCCCTCAGCTGGAGCTTGGCAGAGCTGGTGCGCAGTACCCGGCTGCCTGCAAGCAAATCCCCATCAAATCCTGTTGCCCATCAGGCCTCAGTTCCCCCATGTGATTGCAAGATTCCTAGATGTCAGATTGCTGGCGGCTTCTCAGCTGTGAGGTCCTTGCTTGCCCTTGCCCCCAAAGGTTTCTCCTGCACAAAACGCCGAGGGCTCCTGGGCCAGGCCCCAGAGTGGTGTGATGGATGTGGTTTCTGGTGGCAGCTCAGAATGTGGCCCCTGAAGCACAGCTCTGCTGGCCGCGCTGTAAGGTCCCTCCCCCCTCTCCCCGCCCTCCGAGACATCAGTGTCAGTGGGTGGCAGGACACAGAGGCCTCATCCTATCCCGTTAGCAGCTTTCGCTGACCTCTCCTGTAGTCAGTAGACCCCTGCCTCGGTGCCCTGTTGCTCCCTTATTATCCCCATGGCCCCTTTTAAGAGCCCAGAGGGGCCTGCACCCTTCAGACTCCCTTTGCCCTACCCAGTCAGCATCTGGAGACTTTTTGGAGGACGGGGACTGCCCTCATTTTGCATCAGCTCTCTAGCACCAGGCTGGTGCCTCTCCAACCCATGATCTAGTGCAGATGGGGGCTGACTGTGGGCGCTCCCCATGTCCCTCAGCTGGTAGGCTGGCTGAGAGACTGCCCCTCATGTCAGCGGGCCGGGTGGCTCAGTTTCTATACCTGTGTGTCATACTGGCTGAGGTCTCACATTGGGAGACGTGCTGTAGACCTGCGCCCTTGCACCTGTCTCTCTGGCCCGCTTGTGGGACTCCCACCCCACCCCCGCCTCATCCTCCAGATGGCCCCCCCACCCCCAGTTTCCTCCATCTGGGCCTTACATCTCTCTGTGTCATCCCTTGTGTAACTCTACCTTTGGGGTTACTCCACTGGGGCAGAGGCCATCAGCAGGTGCCTCAAATACTGTGTGCCATGAGTACCAGCCTCTGCCCCAGCTGCCTCCTGGGTCTTTCCTTTGCGAAGTCACGTCTGTACACGTCTGTGATCCTGGCATCTGGGTACAGCTCTGTCGCCTGCCTGCCCAGCCTGCCAGTGCCTCCCTGCCAGGCCGGGCTTGAGGCCTACTGCAGCTCAGTTTACCCACGCACCTGCCTGCCGGTGCAGCCCCAGCAGTTTGCAGTTTCCCGAGCAGGGTGAAGCTTGCTGCCATTCTACTTGCCAATTCTAACTGCTTCCACCCCTGGCCTTCTCTCACTGCCCTGCCAAAGCTCCTTATTCCTGGAGTTATCATTTTTGACGCTCTTCAGCGTCTCTGGAACACCTCCCACTCTGGGTCTCTGGTTGGCCTCTTGCATTGTCCTGAGGGACTGCCCAGGCTATATTTATCCCTTGGCTGTAGGCAGAAGGAACTTGTAGCAGAATGGTGGCCTCACCTGTGGGCCCTGGTCCAGCTGGACTGTAGGCCTGTGACTTCTCTAGATGTGGCCAGTCAGGTGGCCTGTCCGAGGGTCTGTCCCACTTGGGCTCTGCCTTGGTCTCAGACCTTCCTCGGTCTCCCCATATCAGGGCTGCCTGTTCTCATGACTGAAGTGTGCCTGGTGTCGTGGTGGTAAGGATGGTAGGAGGCAGGGAGCAGAGGAAACAGGGAGCTCAAGACCTGCACAAGGCCTAAGAGGCCCAGGGCCAAGGGGTGAGGCTTAGAGTGGTTGTAACAGGGTGGTGGAAGTAGGTGGTGGTGGGGCTCATTCTGAGTTTGGGGTCTGGCCCAGGCTTTGGCTGTGGCTCTGTGTATGGCTTGATCCCAGCAGGGAGAGTCCCATGGAAGTTCTGGAAGGAGCAGACCTTGCCATGGACTCTGGCAAGAGGCTGGGATATGTAGGTGGGGTCAGGTGCCCATTACCAGGTCTGGGTGAGGGCATGGAGCAGGGCTGGTCTGTGGGCTAGGGGTCGGGGAGCTGAAGGGGAGATGGCTCTTCAGTGAGCAGGACCTAAGACTTCTTCCTATGGTCTGTGGCTGCCTGGAGCACTTGGTGCCCGCAGACTGGGAGCACAGTGAGGCATGGTGGATCTCTGAGCACCTGAGTGTTACCAGTATTTTTGAAACCCCAGACTATGTGAGTAAGTGACAGGACAAAGTTTATTTACAGAGAAAGACATAGAAAGAAGGGTAACAAAGCCTCCAGCAGGGGAGTCGGGGAATTCCTAAGTTGAAAAACCTACGTGGGTCTTTGGTCTAGGAGTTCACATACTGCCTGCAAGCAGGTCAGGGGTCTGTAACTCTTGGCTAGAGCCGGCAGGCAGAAAGCATCCTGACCTTGTTCATTAGAGAGTGAATGTATTAGCAAATGAATTTCATCCTCACTGTCTCTGTCCCAGGCAGAGCAGCAGGGTGCATGTTTTTTCAGTTGAGGAAGGGCTGCCCAGGTGAGATACTGGTCTGCCTGCTTTCTCTGCTGCCACTTGTGTCCAGAGAGTGTAGTCTGGAAAAAGTCTGTTTGCCTCAGCCTAGAAAATGGGGGTCCCTATGCAGCCCTGAGCAGTGGAGCCCTGTATCATGAGGAGATGGACCGTAGGACATGTTTTCCTGAGAGCAGGAGACTGAAGTGAGAGAGATGGTCTGAGGCATGCAGGTGCCTGAGCCAGGGGGCCGCCCATTCATCAGGTTTGCAGGGCTCAGCAGACATTTCCTCCCAAATATGCAGAGTGTATGTCCTGAACTCTGGGCTGGTAGGGCATGAGTCTCAGAGGACTTTTACTCCATGGCATTGTCTCAGAAAGGAAGATGGTCCATATTTCACATCAGCTGGTTGTTCAGGATAAGCATATTTCTTATCTTTTGGCATTTACTTAAATTGCCTTGCATATTTGAAGATAATCAGTTACAAATTAATTCCATTTAAATAAGCAGTTAAAGATGAAATGCTGAATTGGGGGGTTGTTAATGCAAGAATATTAATATTCAAAGATGTGAATTTTTAAAGAAAGAAGTAGAGGGACATTATTAAAACTTGACAATTATAGCAAAATGCCAATTTGTGGTTTGGAGACCATGGCTTCCTGGTTGCTGTTAACTGGTATATCCAGTTAATATGCGGGATTGGGTTTCTAATGTGGCCCACGGACATCTCAGTTGGGGGGGGGTCTTCTTACCTAGAAGAGGCAAGAACCCAAGGCAGCCCCCCTGCAGTGGGTAGAGTAGTGGGGGCTGGGGGTGCTACCTCTGTTGTTGGGTTAGAAACCCCAGGGAGAAAGGCAAGGCCTGCAACAGGGGCTTGGACCCACACGGCCCACCCTTCATCCCCCAGCCTGTGTTTAGAGCCCACTGGAAAATTACTCTCTGCTTCCAGGACATTGCCACTCTCACAGGCACCTGTAGGGTTTTGTTGTTATTTTTACATCATGGTCATTAATGGTCATTGTACAAAATGCTGACTAACACAGAGGCCAAAACAAGGAATATCTGAATTTCATTGCTCAGAGTTCAGTCTCTCAACACTGTCTTTTGGATACTTACATATGTGTCCGAAGGTGGTTTGCGTGGGTCTGTCTGTGTATACACATCAGCCTGCGTGTGTCTTTGTGTGTGTGTGTGTATCTGGGTGTGGCTCTTTCTGCATCTAAGTTTAAGCCTGTCTGAATGTGTGTGTGTCTATACACCCCTAAGTGTTTACGCCTTCATGTGCACTGGTATGTACACGTGTGTGTCTGTGCAGGTATGTGTGCACATACGTCTGTCCGCCTGAGTGTGTATTTGTCAGTGTGTGTTGGTGTGTGCCTCTTTTCTAAGCGTAGGCCTGTCTTTGTGTGTATGTGTGTATACTCGCAAGCATCGGGTAAAGTGAAATTCTGCTGGTGTGTTTGGCTATTGAGTATATAGGCCACTGCTTTTCCTAAAGTCAAAGTGACATTGGTAAAGTGGGAGGCAGTCTGTTTGTCATCTTGATTTATGTCTCTGCTCCCTGTTCTTCATCCTGGCTGCCTGTAGTGTCTTTGATATTTCTCAAGTAGGGCTTTGATTGTACAACAAATATATATAATTTAAGTTTAACTGTGAATCAAGTCGTCCTGTTTGTGTATTAAGAATCATGAAATTTTCAGATCCCAGGAATCCTCTCAGCCTGCCAGTCCCTCTCCCCTGTCTCTGCCTCCTGGTCAGCCCGCTAAGCCAGGAGTAGGGCTGCTGGTCTCAACCATGGCAATAGATAGTGCCTTCCAACACCTTTAATGGAGCCATGGAGAGTCCCTGCCTTGCAGAAAGTAGCAGCTCTGCACATACTTATATGTGGTGGAGCAGATCTTGGAATCCAGAGAGTTGAAGTTTTGCTAAGGCTTCTCAGCTGAGGCCTATACCTGGACTGGGCCACGTTGTTCTTCCCCAGCTGTCTCACCAGTATGTTGAGCTCTGGGTCACATGTGAGGCTCTTGTACCAGGGATGTACCCTGACCTCATCCTTTTGCCTCCTGGGGTTACCTTTTCATTTATATTCACCTTATCAAAGAGCAGCTTTTGGTTTTGTAGATTTTTCTTCCTCATATATTTGCTTTTTATTTCGCTGATTTTCTGTTCTTTTAAATTTCCTTCTAATAGATTCTCTTTCTTTAGCTTCTTGAGTAGGAAAAAAGGTATGTTCTTAGAATAGAAGCAAAGATCATTGATTTTCAGTGTTCTTTTCTAGTAGATACACCTAGAGCTATAAATTTTCCTGTAAGCACTGCTTTAGCTGCGTTGCAGAGGTTGTGATCTTTCATATTTTTATTTTCTAATTTTGTTGTGAGTTTTGTCTTTGAACAGTGGGTTTTTAGAAGTCTGTTGCTTAATTTCTAAATACGTTGAATTTTTTTTTTTTTATTAAATCATAGCTGTGTACATTAATGGAATCATGGAATAAGTTGAGATTTTATATTTTGCTTCCTTTAATTGATTTCTAGTTTAATTCTAACTGTGGTCAATGAACAGGTCTCTGTATCTTAACCCTTGACATTTGTTGAAACTTCCAGGATACATTCATTATGATAAATGTCACATGTATAATTAAAAAGAGCATATGTTCGCCATTTTTGGCTATAGTGTTCTGTAAATGTTAAAATATCATATTGGCTAATTGTATTGTTCATGTCTTCGACATCTTTCCCAGTTGGTTTCTATTTCATTGTTCTATCACAAAAGTTATGTGAAAATCTCAGATTATGCTGTGGATTTATCTATTTTTCCTTCCTGTTCTGTCAATTTTTATAAATCAACTTTATTGAAATAGAATTTATATACAATGATTCACTATATGCATAATTTAGTAACTTTTTAAGAAAAGTTTTATTAGGATATAATTCACATACCTTACAATTTACCCATTTAAACTATATCGTTTGTTTAGTTTTGTTTTGTTTTGAGACAAGGTCTTAATCTGTCCCCTAGGTTGGAGTACAGTGGTGCAATCATAGCTCCCTGCAGCCTGGAACTCCTAGGCTCAAGTGATCCTCCTATCTAGGCGTCCCAGAGTTCTGAGATTACAGGCATGAACCACGTGCCCTTCATCTTCAATTTTGAAGCATACCTTTGCTAGATACAGAATTCTCGGTTGACATTTTCTATTTGTTGGTTAGCACTTTGAATGTGTCACCCATTGCCTTCTGTCCTCTATACTTTTTGATGAAAGATCTGTCTTTAATCTTAGTGAGATCCCTTGTATATGATGAATTGCTTTTTTTCCTTGTTGCTTTCATGATACTTTTGGTCTTTTGACAGTTTGGCTGTGATGGGTCTAGGTGTGAACCTCTTTGAATTTATCCTACTTGTCAAGTATTCTTTTTGCTCCTCTCTCTTTTCCTTCTGTCACTCCTGGTATGTGTATTTAGTATACTTGACAGAAGAGGCTGTGCTCTGTCAGCATAGGTAGGGTGTGGTGTTTTACAGCCAAAAAGCCTGCTCTCCTACTGACTGTGCTTGGAAGACATGAGACTGGCAGGACTTCTGCCAGTCACGGAGTCAGGAAATGAAAATTTGGGACCCTCTCTTGATTGTTGTATGTATGTCTTGAATGTCATGTTTTACACGATAGACCATTGAACTAATGGGCTCAATTTATTTTTCCTCTGTAGGTTCAATGTCAATAACACCATCCTTCACCCAGAGATCGTTGAGTGGTGAGTATTACCTGTAGCCGCCTTGACTGTTGTGCTCAGCTCGTGGGGACAGGAGACCCAGCTTTTCTTGCTCACCCCACCTCAGAGAATCCCTCAGAAAGCAGGTCTCCAGAACATCTTCCTTTAGCCTTGATTGTTTTATTTGTTGTTGACTGGCTGGCTGGTTTTTTCCAAAAGTGAATGAGTCACTTAAATATCAGTTGAATGTCTCTCTTCTCTTTGTTTTCAGTCTTTGGAAAACTCCTCCTGTAAGTAAGGCAAATATACTGTAGCTCAGAAAGAAAGTGAAAGGGCAGAAGTAAACCTCATTCACACATAATCCCCTGGTTTTCCTCACGTCACGCTTGTATCTTGACAAAGGTGGCTTCCTGTTGTACATACATGTTCTTCTGTTACCTTCTTTCTTTTGTTGGTGATTCTGGCAGCCCTTACCTGCAGCACACCTGGTTTCTGTTTGCTGGCTGCAGGGCGACCCTTTTCAGTTGGATGTTGCCTCTGTGGGCCCTGGAAGTGGCCCTTCAACTCAGATGTGCTGCGGAGTTTTCTTTCTAAGCCATCGAGTTGCCCTTTGATGCAGCAAAATGTGTTTTCTTTGTTGGATGGCTGCTCTTACCGTGACTGTAGATGAGAGTGAGGCAGGGCCTTTGCCACATCATCACGCCACCTCTCATGTCTCATTCTGTGTCTGTGTGATTGATCACATTTCCCCAATTAGCTGGGAGCACCAACTCACCTGATGTGGAGCTCGGGGATGCTGTGCTCGGGAGGAAATGCAGGCGCCGAGGGATCACTTGTTCTTAGAGACAGGAGAAAGGTTGATGGCTTTTTGTGGCTGGTGCAGAGCCAGGGCTATAGGGCCTGGGGGTTAGATGGTCAGAGAAATAGTCAGTGGCTGGGCAGGTGTTGGTGAGTTTTGACTTGAGAGAAATGGGAAACATAAGAAATCTTGATGGATTTAAGCAACAGAATGTTAGGATCAGGTTTGCATTTTTAAAAATCATTTTGGCCATAGATGTGTGACTCTGCTGCAGGGCAAGAATGGGAGAACAGGTGGCCTGTTAGACTGTGGAGGGTGATGGTATGGCAGAACTGAGGAGAGCAGCAGTTGAGAGCAAGGCTTCTGAGAGGAGCTGGTTGATGGTTGAGATAGGGGTGGGGCTGACGGTAACTCTGCATTTTTGTCCTGCACAGAGGGTGGTATGTCACAAAGATGGGCAGATGCCAGGACTGATCTGGTACTTGTTTGGGGGTGTTGGAGCTGAAGCAGGTGCCCTTAGGAGAGAGGAAGGACAGAGGTGGGGATCTGAGGGTTGCCGGCAGGTGTTGGTACTGCCACTCAGGAGAGTCGGAGCTCTGTCAGCAGCATCAGCCCAGTACCCTTATGGCCACAACACCTGAGGAGGTTGAGGCAGTATGTAGTATGTCAGCAAGTTCCCATCCCAGCTGGCAGAAGAATAAATTCCAGGGATGCAGAGAGGGCCCAGGGCTGTGTATGTCGCCTTACATTGATCTTCCCTGGTGGTCACTACAACGTGGGTGCTTTGGGGACCACATCTGGGTCATACACTCCGACATCTGAGCACTGAGTCATTAGCTCGTCACTTTGCAACAGGCACACTTCAATTCTAGTGACATTTCCAAGGTTTTGAGGTAGAGTCTGTGTTCATGAGAATGCCTCCCAGCTTTATTAAAGGGAAGCAGCAGAAAGGATTTATTTGGCATTTGACGGCAGCAGAATTATTTTAGAAATGTCACATTGTCCCTACTGCCTCAGGGGTATGTTTTAATAGCCTGGGTCCCAGCTACTCTCAGTGGATCCTCTGTGGTCATGATCATTGCCCTCCCCCAGTTACTGACAGGAGGATTCTAGGTGGAAGGGGGGGGGGGGCAGGTCCCTTTCCCTGGTGTTAAATTATGACTCAGTGACGTGTGCTTGGGCCCCGTGTCCTGAATGCTTTCATTACCCTCTCTTTATGGGGCCCTGTGGCAGGAAGCTGCCTGGGGGTAACGGAAAACATCAACTCAGGGACATCCAGGTTGTAACCTTAGCTTGCCCTCACCTCACCAAGTCACTTTTCTGAGTTTCAGTTAACACCCGCCCCTCCCTCCCCAAGGCAGACGCTCACTCTGGTGCCCTGGGCAGAGTGCTGTGGCATCATTGTAGCTCACAGCAACCTCAAACTCTTGAGCTCAAGAGATCTTCCTGCCTCAGCCTCCCAAGGAGCTGGGAATACCCATTATGATGCCCGGCTAGTTTTTCTGTTTTTAGTAGAGATGGAATCTTACTCTTGCTCAGGCTGCTCTTAAACTCCTGAGTCAAGGGAGCCACCTGCCTCAGCCTCCCAGAGTGCTGGGATTGCAGGTGTGAGCCACAGAGTTTGGCTTCTTGATCTGTAAAGCGGAGATGTAGTAACACGTCTCTAACTCGTGGTGTGGGTGTGGAGATTCGCCCAGCCTCAGGTCCCTCACCTGCAGAGTTAGTGGGTGGCGCAAGGTTTGAATGAGAGGGTAAGTCAGGCATTGGCACATTTTATTAGTACTGACTGTCACTGCTGAGAACCCCTGTGTTCAACACACTGTGCACTTACCTCGCGTCACCTTAAAGAGGTGTTTCATTTATGTTAGGTAGGTGTCCTAGTTATCCCCATGCTGCAGATGAGGAAACTGAGGCACAGGGAACTGAGTGACTTTCCCCCAAAAAAGCCAGTTGATCCCAGGCTGTTGGTTCCAGGATCCTGTGCTGGACACACACACTCCCCTCACCCCCACCCTTGAGGGTGGGACCTGCGTAAGTGTCAGCCTTTCTGTCGGGTCAGGCTTGTCCCATTAGATGCACAGGGATGCTTGGGCCCTTAGCAGTGGACCTTGTGCTAAGGCCAAGGTGGAGCAGCGTGGGGAACCACGGTGTACAGCGAAGCTTCCCTCAGCAGCCACATGCTTCCCGGCTCCCGCTGTCTGCTTGGGAGTCGTCTAGCAGCCTCACCGGGTGCAGAGGAGCTCGTTTTCTCATTTCTGTTCGGGTGCCATTCATTTCCTTTCTGTGACTGTTCTATTGTTCTCCATTCTCTCAAGCAATGCCTTTTTGATTTCCTGTAAATTCCTCTATAATCACAGTCTTCCCCACAAACATGAGATCAACATGAGATCATAAAGGATAATTTCTTTTCTCGCGCTGGATAGTGCAGTTTGAATGCTAAGGTCAAAAGTTGAGACTTAAAAAGAGCAGGCGTCTTCCTTCCATAATTTAGGCTGTGGTTCTCCTTTACTGTTTTGCAGATGATTAAATTGATCTGAAGGGAGGGTAGGAAATAAAAGATGTTCTCCCACAGTCTGAGAGCTCAACGTCTGGGGTTTCAGTTAAGCACCTCTGGAAACGTCACCAGGAGAGCAAGCAGGCATGTCAGCAATCGCTATGTACCTTCTCGAGTTTTTGAGTGAGATTGCGTTAAATTGACTCATCTGCCGGTTTTAGAACTGTTAATTACACGGAGTGGAAGTGTCTTGCCTGCATTCATTAGGCTGTATGGGTAACAGATCTATTTCTGCTCCCCGTGCCTTTCTGTGAGCACAGGGGATGGGGAGCCATGGATGGTTTGTAGTCAGAAGTACCCCAGGATCCTACATCCTGGGTAGCATGTCCCGAATTAGAAAAGGTGCGTAGATGACGGCCTAGATTCTCCGTGTGTGTGAGAAGTGTTCTAGTAGGCGGCTCATCCTCGGCTCCTAATGAGTAGGCGTTTAACCCCACGTTGGCAAGGAAGCCAAAGGGGGAGGGAGAATAAGTCACGGCAGGACAGAAGGCAGGAGATGACGGGCACGGAAGCATCAGATGGGGGAGGGCGTGGCTCAGCCCTGGGCTGGCCAGGAGGTGGGCCTCCCTCCAGTCCTCCTGGCCTCGGCAGGTTGGTTTCAGGCACTCTCAGCTCATGGCTGAGCTAAACCATCATTTTCTTCATGACTCTGGGTTTTTTTATTTTTGTTTTTTGAGACAGAATCTCACTCTGTTGTCTTCGCTAGAGTGCTGTGACATTATAGCTCACAGCAATCTCAAACTCCTGAGCTCAAGTGATCCTTTTGTCTCGGCCTCCCGAGTAGGCAGGACTACAGGTGCCTGACATAGCACAGAGCAGCTAGGTTTTTCTATTTTTTTTAGAAAATAGAAGGGTCTTGGTCAGGCTGGTCTTGAACTCCTGAGCTCAAGTGATCCACTAGCCTCAGCCTCCCAGAGTGTTAGGATTTCAGGTGTGAGCCACTGTGCCCATCTGACCCTCTTTTCTTTGAGAGGACTAGTTTTCCTTTTTTTTTTTTTCTTTTTTTTTTGAGACAGACTCACTCTGTCACCCTGGGTAGAGCGCCTTGGCGTCACACCTCACAGCAACCTCAAACTCTTGGTCTCAAGCTGTCCTCTCGTCTCACCCTTCTGAGTAGCTGGGACTAATGGTGCCCGCCACAACACCAGACTAGAGGTTTTTCTATATTTAGTAGAGATGAGGTCTCACTTTTGCTCAGGCTGGTCTTGAGCTCAGGTGGTCCATCTGCCTCGGCCTACCCGAGTGCCGGGATTACAGGTGTGAGCCTCCGTGCTGGCGAGAAGACTTGCTCATTGTCCCAAATTTATATCCTTCTAACCAGCTGTCTGCTTTCTGTCCCTTCTGTTGTGGGACTTCATCTCTTGCTTCTCTGGGTCACGGGGTAGAGAAGGGGATGGCTTTGGGAGGCCTGTGGACTTGAGTTTCTGTCCTCCTGGCTCCCATATCACCATTCCCTGCACAATTCCCTGCCTCTAGGAAAAGTGGAATTCCTGACCCTTTTGGTGGGTTTTGTTCAACACAGTGTCACTTTGATGCTTAGAGACCAATTTTGGAAATACTTCCGCCTGTCTTGCTACTGTTTTAATCAGGGGAGCATTTAGACCTTGGTTAATTGATGTCTTCATCTTGAGTTTAATGCCCATAGGCAGGTTTGTGACCTGTGAATATTTTTAAGGGGGAAGAAAAAATGGACAAGTAAATCTCTGCCTGGCCTAGTTTTTGTCAGTTCAGGCTTGCAGCAGGTGACTGGGCCCCAGGTGAGGCAGGGATCATTGCCTCCCTACTGCCCCAAGTTTGTCTTGCCGCCAGTTCGAGCAGCCCCTGGGTGTGGGGGTGCTCATGGGTATGGCCATGAACCGGGGACCCTGTGTGAGGCGGTACCTGCAATGCCCAACCTTTTCCTGGCCCGAGCTGCCTTCTGCCCAGACTTTGTATGTGACAGAGTCTCTGTGCTCGTGTCTTGGAGGTAACTGGACCAGGCTGCCCGGTGCCTGGGCAGGGCTTCAGGTCCACTGTGCCCATGGTGGGTAACTAGTTAAGCCGGCACACAGCAGACCCTTATAAGCTTACAGGGGTCCTCAAACTTTTTAAATAGGGGGCCAGTTCACTGTCCCTCAGACCGTTGGAGGGCTGGACTATAATTAAAAAAAGTAAGTATCAACAAATTCCTATGCACAGTGCACATATCTTATTTTGAAGTAAAAGAACAAAAGAGGAACACATACAATCACACTGCCTCATGTGGCCCGCGGGCCGCAGTTTGAGGACCCCTGAGCTTGGGTTATGCTGGACTGGGCCAGGCCAAAGCCCAGCCAGGCTGCTTTTATCAGGGAGTGGCCTTCGTCTTGCCCTGCTTCTATTTCTTTTCTTTTCTTTTCTTTTTTAATTTTTAATACACTGAAAAAAATATGTCCTGAGTAGACTAGCTAGAGGCCCAGTTTCTCCAAAGTAAAATTAGAAAAGAAAGCAGGACTCTGGGCCCCCGTAGCTGAGATGCTGGTGGCCTCTGATCAGAAGAGGCAAATTACAGGAGCTTCCTTCTTGTCTTCAGAGGACAAGGCTGGAGCTGCAGGGGGAGACAGAGTGTGGGCTCAAGCCCTGGGCCATCTCTTCTTACCTGTGTGACTGGGGACAGGGCAGTGGGAGTTTGGGACCCGGAGGCCTGGGGAGGCTGTGCCCTTGCACTGCCCAGCACAGCAAGCTTAGCAGCACCCCAGCTGCCCTGCTGGGGACCCTTGGGGCCATCAGCTTCCTCATTAGAGTCAGGGATTTTCTGGTTCCAGAGCAGTGAGTAGGTAGCACTGACAGGTGTGGTTCCTGTGTGAGCTGGTCACTGTTCTGGGCCTGGGGCCTGTCCTCCAAAGCTACAGTCTTTTGGGAAAAGACTTAAATTACAAGTGGGCTAGGCACAGTGACTCAAGCCTATAATCCTAGCACTCTGGGAGCTGAGTCAGATGAATTGCTTGAGCTCAGGAGTGCGAGATCAGGCTGAGTAAGAGCGAGACCCTATCTACTAAAAAAAAGTAAAACTAGCTGGGCATAGCGTCTGGCACCCGTAGTCCCAGCTACTTGGGAGGCTGAGGCAAGATGATCACTTGAGCCCAAGAGTTTGAGGTTGCTGTGAGCTGTGAGGATGCCACAGCACTCTACCCAGTGTGATAGAGTGAGACTCTGTCTCAAAAAAAAAAAGAAAGAAAGAAACTACAAGTGTTGCAGTTTTCTGAGGATTCATGTAAACTGCTCAGTGAACACAAATGGGGGAGGGGGTGGGGTGGAGATGGGGAGGTGTGTTCCAGGCGACAGGGAGGCGCATAGGCAGGTGAAGGGGCAGGAGTGAGTTCTGGGCAGGGGAGGAAGGAGGCTGGGGGAGAGCGTGGGGGTGCATGGCAGACACACGAGTCATGCTGCACCATTTTAACTGCATCCTGAGGACACCTGAAGCCGCTGCAAGGCTTTAAATATGGGGAGCCCAGTGAGGTTTGCATTTTCTAAAGACCCCGGTTGCTGGGGGCCCAGAGGCTGGTAGGGCTAGATAGAGAGAAATGGAGGGTCTGAGCCAGCATGGAGGGGGTGGCAGCCCCTGGCTACGGTTGGCTGTGGGGAGTGGTAGGTGAGAGGCCGGTGTTGAGGGTGATGCCCAGCTTTGTGCAGGGGCAGGATCAGGGTGGTGGGACCGGGGTATGGTGGGAGTCCTCACATGCTGAGCTCCAGGCTCCTGCAACCTGCAGGTAGGTGCAGATGGGAAAGCAAAGGGGGAAGGGAGGGAGGGCTGGCAGTGTGATGGAGGCAGAGCGAGAAGGGAAGGAGCAGGGAGGTGAGAAGATGGAGAAGTTGTTGCTGGGCGTCATGGCAGGCGCCTGTAGTCCCAGCTACTTGGGAGGCTGAGGCAGGAGGATCACTGGAGCCCAGGAGTTTGAGGTTGCTGTGAGCTGTGACACCATGGCCCAGGGCACAGAGTGAGACTTGGTCTCAAAAAAAAAAAAAAAACAACCATAAAATTGCAAATAAAATGTGTTCTCACCCAAAACAAGGAGTGCGGGGAGGATTTTCCTCTAGAGAGGAGCCTGTTTCAGTGGCCATGGAGCTGCTAGTAGGAGGGGCAGGTGGGTGGAAGGTGGGGGACAGGGCAGCCTCTTTGTAAGCAGAGGGAGAGGGAGGGAAACAGGATGAATGGGCGGAGGAGGGGAGAGTGAGAGGGGGCCCATCTGCTGGCTTCTGTGTTCTCTACAACGTGAGAGATGAGTTCATTCATCTGTGGCAAGGAGCCGTGTGGGGTGGGAGGTGGGGAGGTTAGGCTGGGCGCAGTCACTCATGCCTGCAATCCCAGCACTCTGGGAGGCTGAGGCAGGTGAATTGGTTGCGCTCAAGAGTTCAAGACCAGCCTGAGCAAGAGCAAGACCCCATCTCAACTAAAAATAGAAAAACTAGCCGGGCACTATGGTGGGCGCCTGTACTCCCGGCTACTTGGGAGGCTGAGGCAAGAGAATTGCTTGAGCCTAAGAGTTTGTGGTTGCTGTGAGCTGTGACACCATGGCACTCTACCCAGGGCACAAAGTGAGACTGTCTCAAAAAAAAAAAAAAAAAAGAAAAGAAAAAATGGAGGAGTTGAGAGGAGCCGTCCTATATTCTCCCCTGCTGTGTGTGGCAGGAGTGGGGGCC
Organism: Loris lydekkerianus; assembly: GCA_963574355.1. NCBI lineage: Eukaryota > Metazoa > Chordata > Mammalia > Primates > Lorisidae > Loris > Loris lydekkerianus. Next base: position 48,535 of record CAUYPK010035207.1, on the reverse strand, counting down.
TTGCGGGGGGCTGGTAAGGCAGGTGACCAGGAGCTTGCTGGGCTGTCCATCTAGCTCTGTGACTTCTCCATGTGGATGGGTGGGCTCTGGCCCTGAGTCTAATGTGGTGGCAAAGTCGTAGCTGGAGGGAAGGATCAGGCCTTGAAGCTGCAGAGGGAGGCAGAGGGATGCTGCTGCCCAGGGGGAGGTGGAGCAGTCAGCCGTGTGGGCTTGGGCACAGTCTGGCCTGGTGCCTACCTGTGCTGTCACTCCGAGGTCCACACTGCATTCGACCCCAGGCCTGCTCCACCAATACGGGTTCCAAGGCTGGAGCCATGCAGAGTGGCTGTGGAAGCCGCACACAAGTGAGAGAGTGTTTGGTCCTCAGGACCCTGAGCTGCTGGCTCAGGATCACGTGAGGCTGGTCCCCCACCATTTAGGGAACAGTAGCTAGTGTTGTGGCCCCCGGTGGGACTGCCTGAGGCTCCCCCTGTGGAATTTGAGGCCCTTTCCAATGGTAAACTGCGTGCTATCGGCTTCAGGCTCAGTCTCCTTGGGAAAGGAAAGATGTTCTTTTGAACAAGTCTCACTGGGCTTGAGAGTTTGTTTTTTCCACCTTCCCCAGAAGCTTTTACAGTCTTGGGAAGGTGTCCTCTGCTGCAAGAAGCCATCCTCATTTCCCAGTGACAAATGGCTGGCTGTAACCCAGCTGTGTGGTATCTTGGAGACTATGAGTCATCAGCTGGCTGGCTCCCTCGGGCTGCTCCTGTGGGGTCCCCAAGGGCGTGGCATCATAGCTCATAGCAGCCTCCAGCTCCTGATGGAGGTGGGCAGTGGCCAAGCCCCTCGACTCAGGCCAGCTCCAGTGAGCTGTCTGGGCAGGCTGAGGAGGAGGGAGAGGAGGTGGTGAGAGGTGCCCCCTGGATGGAGGGGTGGGCGCTGACCTGCTATTGTAGACACTCTGGCTTTGCTGATCTTGAGGGGGCTTTTGTGTGCTCTCTTTGTAGAAGAGAGGTGGTCCCTTGGAGACTTGGTGGAGAAGGGTCCTTGTCAGTAAAGGGAACGTGGCTGGCCGCCAAGGGGATCCCTGGGGAGCTCTCCGCCTTTGCGAGGCCTTCAGCAGAGGGAGTCAGCTGGGGCTGCTCCATGTCCCTCTGCCCTCTCCAGGTCTCGGCACTGCAGACAGGCCTCCCCTGGCAGCCCTCCTCCCTCATTGTAATCACGTGGTTGCTTGTACAACACTCATCTCCTCAGTCTTCGGGCTCCATGAGGGATGTGCCATTTCACTCCACTCCATCCTCGCACGTCCAGCTGGCGCTGAATAGTGATGTGAAAGGAATGGATGGTTTTTGCCATCACGGAGGCCCCTTGTTTAAGCTTTTATAAAGTGTCATCAAAGCAGTATGTGCACATGCTTAAGAAAGCCACCAGGCTGGGCACGGTGGCTCATGCCGTAATCGTGGCACTTTGGGAGGCTAAGGCAGGTGGATGGCTTGAGCTCAGGAGTTTGAGATCAGCCTGAGCAAGAGTGAGATCTCTTTGCTACTAAAATAGAAAAGCTAGCTGGGTGTTGTGGCGGGTGCCTATAGTCCCAGACACTAGGGAAGCTAAGGCAGGAGGATCACTTGAGCCCAGGAGTTTGAGACTAATGTGAGCTGTGATGCCACAGCACTCTGCCCATGGTGACAGTGAGACTCTGCTTTCCTCCCCCCTAAAAAGAAAGAACTCCACCAGCACAGACTATACTGGAAGGCTAGATGAAAATAAACTGCCGACCCCGGCCAGGTCTTCTCCAGCCCCCACCACTCTTACTCGTAAGGTGATTTCTAACTCTCTCCTTGGTTGCACGTGCCGTCTCTTCACACCTTCTCCTCTTCCTCATCCTCTTCCGCCCATGAACTCTCCATGTCATCCTGCTCTGTGGGCCAGGCCCTGCCCTTTCTGCCTCTTATCCCAGCCCCCTGCCCTCACCTCCCGACTTCTGTTGCCTTTTCCTTGTCAAGATCCGTAACATTCATGACTGTGTCAGTGGTGAATCTTAGTGTTTTTGAAGGGGGGGGGGGGGGAAGTTAACTCTAAAGTATGTAAAAATAAAAAAGATGTGGCATCAACCCAAGTGCTCATCATTTCATGAGTGGGCAAAGAAAATGTGGTATAAGGTGGCGCCTGTGGCTCAGTGAGTAGGGCGCCGGCCCCATATACCGAGGTAGTGGGTTCAAACCCGGCCTCGGCCAAACTGCAACCAAAAAATATCCGGGCGTTGTGGCGGCCACCTGTAGTCCCAGCTGCTCGGGAGGCTGAGAAAAGAGAATCGCGTAAGCCCAAAAGCTGGAGGTTGCTGCGAGCCATGTAACGTCATGGTACTCTACTGAGGGCAGTAAAGTAAGACTCTATCTCTACAAAGAAAAAAAAAAAAGAAAAGAAAAGAAAATGTGGTATGCATGGAGGGTATACACCGTGGTGTACCATGGAGTGCCGCTTAGCCACACCAAAATGATGTCTTTTGTAGAACGTGGATGGAATTGGAGACTGTCATCCTAAGTGAAGTATAAACACCGTATATTCTTACTAATAATTGGGAGGTAATGGATGGGCACATGTGTGCACGGAGAGCTAGCAGCGGTCACTGGAAATCAAGTTGGGAGAAGAGGGGCACCCGTTAGGTATAGTGGACTCCGTCTGAAAGCACTCCGGGAACTGTTTGTGGAATGGCCATCAGAGCTGTTGTCTTATGAAGACCTGACAATTAAGTTCACCAACTCATCCTAGAAAAATTGCTTTAAAGTGTGGACTAGGTGGTGGCGTCAGTGCACAGCTTCCCGGGGGGAGTCCTTGGACGGTGACCACAGTGATATTCAGCAACTAGGTATGTAGGACTCTTTTCAGGATGAGTTCGTGAACTTAACTTATCCAGCCTCATACATTTGAGCTGATGTGTATTTGTGATTGTCTTATATTAACACACAAAGGATATTTAGTTGACTACCACTACGGATGCTAAGGTTGACCGCTGGGTTAGGTTTTCCCCGTTGGACTGGAAAGTAATCTGCACGATGTTACTTGGTACCATACGAAAAAATGTGACTTTCTTATATACTTTTTTTTTTTTTTGAAAGTCTTAAGGATTTTTATTGTCAAAATGAGAGACAAAAGACACAAATAAATTAATTGCTCGATAATTTGAGACTCCAGGACATCTTTATGGAAAGGTCAGCCCCTTATGTACTGATAACTTATATACATTTTTTAAAACTTATTTTTCCTGGAGTTTTTATTTGCGTTTTCTTTCTGTTACTGAGAGAAGAAACATACCTTCTTCACCATCTCACTAAGAATTTTAAGCTGCTTATTGATTTGCTCCGTAAGAATGAATCTATTCCTTGGCTTAGCGCCTATAGCACAATGGTTAAGGCACCAGCCATATGCACCGAGGCTGGCAGGTTCTAGCCAAGCCGGGGCCAGCTAAACAGCAATGACAACTACAACAAGAAAATAGCCGGGGCATTGTGGCAGGCGCCTGTAGTCCCAGGTACTTGGAAGGATGAGGCAAGAGAATCGCTTGAGCCCAAGACTTTGAGGTTGCTGTGAGCTGTGACACCACGGCACTCTACCAAGGGTGACAAAGTGAGACCTTATCTCTAAATTTAAAGAAAAAGACTTGGGTGGTGCCTGTGGCTCAGTGAGTAGGGCGCCGGCCCCATATACCGAGGGTGGCGGGTTCAAACCCAGCCCCGGCAAAACTGCAACAAAACAATAGCCGGGCGTTGTGGCGGGCGCCTGTATTCCCAGCTGCTCGGGAGGCTGAGGCAAGAGAATCGCTTGAGCCCAAGACTTCGAGGTTGCTGTGAGCTGTGACGCCAGGGCACTCTACCCAGGGTGACAGCTTGTGACTCTGTCTCAAGAAAAAAAAAAAAAAGAGAACTCTGCACAGAAACACTGTTGATCAAGTGGAAAAGGAAAATAAATCCTTTTGAGACACCCTCCAGCAGAAGGGTAGAACCAATGTAGAGATCATTCTCTTCGTGAGGTGATGCAATGATATGAGAAAGTGGAGTTGATGCAAAAGTATAATTAAAAGAAAGCCCAGGACGTGCTGAATAGCAGCCTAGAAAGAAATCGGTAGAAATTCAGATGAGGGAACCAAAACGCACAGGCTCTCAGCTGCGGAGTTTGGAGGGGTGGAGCCCAGGGTCTGTGTCCTGGGCCTGTGCTCTTAATGACCCACAGGGGCCATTTCAGCGCCCATGGTGCTGGAGTGAGTTATTTGAAGTGGGTGGACATAGAAAACTAGTATTTATTTAGCTCTTCTCTGTGAGTTGTACCTGGGGTAGTATTGATCGCAAGGACCAAAGACCTAACCAAGTTTGAGTGCATTAACATTTGTTTTCCCCGGGTCCAGCTGTGGGAGGCACAGCCAGTCTGGAGGGGACAGCAAGTCTCCTGGCTGAGGCTCCTTGCCCCACGTATACCTGCTCCTACAATCCTGCCTCCCCACGCAGCCCGGCTGCCCCCACATTTGTGCTTGCACATGTGTCCCTGGAGGTGGCTGTGGTCCCTCCTCCACCCAATCCTGTCTCAGGCAGAGGTCTGAGTCACTTGTGTTCCTGGGCTGCTCTGTGGCCACATGGGTGGGGACAGGGAGGACAGAAGAGGCCTCTTCAGCCAACAGGGCAGAGCCCTGGGAGGTGGCATTAAGGTCCAATAGCCTTACCGTGTCGATATGATCCCCCTTCCACCGATGGGGAAACTGAGTCTCTGGAGGTAGGCTGTGCTGGCCACAGAGGTTGGGCTGTTTCTACCACCCGTAGCAGCTTTCAGGTCTTGTCACTGGAAAACAGCCTGCCTGTGGTGACTGGTGTAAGGGCATGCGGGCCGGCAGTACCGTGGCCCCCCGACCCCTGGCTAGGGAGAATGCATCACTGCTAGGCCTTGCTGGTCCCACTCTGGCCCTTGCAGGCCTTACCTGGTGTCCCTTCCTGGGCTGGGCAGGGTGTGGCCAGTCCTGAGGTCTCCCCAGATGGCTCCAGCCAGGCCCTTCTGGAGGTCACTGACTTGCTCTTTGTTTTTCTTTCTGAAGCCGAGTGTTCAAGACAGACATGGAACTAGAGGTTTTGCGCTACACCAACAGAATCTCCAGTGAGGCCCACCGGGAGGTGAGTGGGCTGCTGGCTCGGTGGGTGGGACAAACAGCCTTGCTTTGTGGATTCTCTTACCCTGGGTACAGTGCTGTGGCTTCATTGTAGCTCACAGCAACCTCAAACTCCTGGGCTCAAGCAGTCCTCTTGCCTCAGCCTCCTGAATAACTGGGACTACAGGAGCCCACCATGACACCCCACTAGTTTTTCCGATTTTAGTAGAGATGGGGTCTGACTCTTGCTCAGGCTGGTTTCGAATCCTGAGCTCTAGTGACCCACCCATCTTGGTGTGAGCCATCTCACCCAGCAGTCCTCTTTTCTGTTCCCCAGTGGGCACAGGGAGGGACAGGAGATGTTCTGCCTTGGTTCCTCGCCTTAATTAAGGCACCACCATTCCTGGGGTCGGTGGACGCTGAATCTTCAGGGAATTCTCTGATAAAAATGGTCCTGACTTCCAGGAGGGTGGGGCTCTCCTTCCTGACAATTTCCACAGCTCCCAGCTCATTTTAAAGATTCTTTTGTCCTGAACTGTGATTCAGGGACGCCAGTTGCCGCCATCCATTTTCGGAAAACATCTTCACGTAGTTCTTTTTCAAGCCTTCCCACTTTACTGGAGGAACAAGACTAAATAAGGAAGGATGAGCCTGTCTTGAAAGACATGCAGGGAGGCTGGGCGGCCCATTGCCTGCTCAGGGATGGCCGCAGCTTTGCATTAGGACACACACCAGGGGTGACTGATGGGCAGGGTGACCTCTCATAGGAGTTAATCTTCTCTGTGTTTTATGAAAGTGAGACAAAGGAAACCTTTACGTGACCGTGGCCATAGCTTTCATAGCATCAGGTATTCACCAAACACATCTCGGTTGAATGTCCCTGCCCTCAGGCTTCCCCTGCCTCTGAGCTGTCATTGGATGCTTGGTGTTTATGTGTCACCTGTGCAAGGGCCCTAGAGTGGTTTAAATAACCGCTTTGGATTTGAAGCTTTAGAAAGTCAGGACTTCGAGACCACCCTGAGCAAGATCAAGACCCTGTTTCTACTAAAAATAGAAACATTAGCCAGGCTTTGTGGTGGGCGCCTGTTGTCCCAGCTACTCGGGTGGCTGAGGCAGTTGGATTGCTTGAGTCCAAGAAACTGAGGTTGCTGTGAGCTATGACATCACAGTACTCTACCCAGGGTGACAGAGTGAAAAAAAAAAGCAAGTTCTAATTTGTCACATTTTTATAGTGCACGTATCATTCTAATTTTTTTCTTTAAAGTAGAGGCTCTTTTGAAAAACTGCTATACATTATTCATAAGGCTGTTACTTATCTGCTTAATACAAATGTCTTTGCTTAATATCCATCCTCCAGGTAATGAAGGCTGTAAAAGTGGGAATGAAAGAATATGAGCTGGAAAGGTAAGCCGCCTGATTCTCTGGGTAAAGATTAAAATGTTGAGGGAAAAAAAAAACCCAAGAAAACAATAATTTGTGTTCCTCGAGCAAGTAACAGATGAGGCTGCGGCGACAGGCTTCAGGTGGGGCTTCCAGGCAGGGCCCTGGGATCTTGGGCAGAGATTATTTTTCGTCTGACTGGGGCCACCTCGTTGGCTGATAGCAGAGTGTTTGATGGTAATGACCTTTGATGACTTTTCTGGGTGGTTTAGTGCCCCATCATTCCACTCTTGGACTCTGTTTCTGTAATTTGCAGGAGACTTTACCAAATAGCCGCTCTTGTGACTCTGAAAGCCGCTAGTAAAACAGCTTGCCATTTTTATGTGTAAACACAGCCATTATGCTTTCTGTGCTTGGACCGTGGGGTCGAGGGACGGTTAAACAGCTCATAAAGCGCTCTGGAGAGCTCTGTCGGCCTTCAGCTCCAATTAGGCCTGCAGTGAGCCGTGCTACTGGGGAGCTTCCTGGGGCTGCCCAGACAGGATGGGTGTGGCCTGGTCAGCTTAGCTCGCTGGGGACCCAGGGTCAGCACGCTGCTGCCCAAGGTGTGACTCAGAGCTGCGGCGGCTTCCTTCTCACCCATGTCCTGGGTCAATGGTACCACCTGGACGCGCTGGGGGAGGGGCCATGAGCAGGGTGCCCTGCTCCCCTCTCTCCTCTCGGCTTCCCTTTCCTCCCTGGCTTCCTCCCCACCTGGCCCAACTGCACCCTGGGGCCCGCTCTGTGCAGGGCACTGGCTCTGGGAGCGTGCTGGTTCCACATGGCCCTCCCGGTCCCCTGGCCCGCCTGCTTTGTCAGCGCTGGTCACATCAGGCCAGTTCTGGTCAGTGGTCATGTTTCCATTCTCCATTACTGTGGGGTGGACATAGGCGTCTTTTTTAAACAATCACACTGAAAGGAGTTCTGGACCTGAGCCTACCTGAGGGTCTCTTCTTACACCGGGCAGGAAGAAAGAGGTTAAAGTGGCCTTGTCCTGCGTGCAGTGGTGTCCAGCTCTGTCATGCTGAGGAAGTTGGGAAGAGCCTGCAGAGCTGTTGGGCGTCTGCGTTTGTGAGGTCTGCTGTCACTGTGTGGCACCTGGTCTGGTGTTCTCAGGATTCCCAGCCCCACGCCCCATCTGGGTTAGGAAGGGTGCTGCAGGACCACCCCCAGGGCATGGGCTAGACAGTGGGCCCCTGAGATCGGTCCTGTACCAGAAACCTCCCAATTGAGTTGGATCATAATGACCTATAGCTGATGCCTCAAATAAAAATAACCAAGAAACTGGAGCAAGAGTAGCTCATCCCAGCACAGAGCCCTGCTGTCCACTGCACACTGGCAGCCTGTACCCTGTGCTGTGGGGAGTCTAGCTCTGAAGGCGGTTCCTGGGAACCCCTCCACCACATCCTAGGGTCTGACCCTGCCTGGCCTGTGGACAGGGCTGTGTGGGCCAGGGATCCTGGATCCTTCCCCCAGCTCTCCTGCCCCTCCACATAATAGAGGTCTTTTTTTTTTTCCTTTTAATGAGAAATTTCAAATATTCAAAAGAATAGAATAGTGTGATGAACTCTGAAGTCCTCATCAGGTTTCTGGTTTAGTTTTGTTTACTAGAGTATTTTGATACCGAGTCCCAGACACTATGTCATCTCGCTTGTAAATTCTTCAGTAGGTATCTCAGGTGACAAGAATATTTTTTTCCTTTATGTAACCACCATGTCAGTATCCCATCTAACCAAATAATAATTCCTTAATATTATCAATCTCTAGCCCGTATGGGTCCAAAACTATCTTACTACATTTGATTTGTTCAAGTCGAGATTCTAGCAAAGCCCACACTTTGGACTTGGCTGTTGATGGAAAGTCTCTCATCACGCTGAGCTCTGGGGAGACTTGACTGACTGCAGACTACTCAGCCTTCCCCTGACCCGAGTGCCCTGGGTTGGCCCAGCTGCTGACACTTGGTGCCAAGCAGTATCGAGTCAGCTTGCATGCCCGCGGGCTCTCTTTTGTACACCCGTTGTGTGCCGCGCCCTCTCTCAGCTGGCCCGCGCCCAGCCACGGGAGATGCCTGCCTCAGGGCCTCTGTTCAGCAAGACAACCATCTGCTCTGTGGATCCCCAAGAGCTGAGAGTATGGGGAGGCTGTTGGGCAGGGACTGGGATGACAAGAATGAGACACGGAGCCTGTTCCTGAAGGACAGGTGGGATTAAAGGGGTCACCCCCCACCCTCAAAGGTGGTGGGAAGATGGAGGTGGGGAGGCTGTCATGTATTGGGATGTCCCTGACCAGATGTTAGGAAGACGATTGAAGCCCCCAGGGGCGTCTGGAGCCTTGAGGTGGGCTGAGTCTTCTTTCTGCCCCCAGCTTCCTTCCTGTGGGCACGTGTCACTGTCGCTCCCAGATGACTGGGTGATGGAGTTTTGTGGCTCGCATCCTTGGGAGTCTGGAAGTGTCATCTTCAGGCCACATCTCATTTATCAGCAGAGAATCTGACCCACAGCTGGTGTCAGGAAGTGTGTGGGTTGGTTCCATAGATGGGCGGAAGAGAGAAGAAAAGGTCCAGAGCTATTTTTCTGCTGTCTTCTGTGCTACCGGGAACTTTAGAATTCTTTTCTTAACTAGTTGGGGAATAGAAATCTCTTCTAAAGCAGGTGGTGTTGGTTGTCGCTGGGGTGTGGTCCTTTGAACACAGGCTAGACTGCTGCCTCGGAAGGTCTGGCGGGGGAGGGGTTGGCCAGGCTGACTCACTGGGGTAAAGGAAGCGGGCTGCTTTTCTGTTTTTCTGATAGTACCCTGTGAGCAAGGTGGGCGTCCCTCAAACCTGCTGGTCCTTCTGCTGGGACTCCAGCCAGCCCAGCCTCACACAGGGAGGGCAGGGAGCCCTGGAGGTGGAGGTGGGAGTCAGGGCTGATTCTCTTGGAGGAGGGCACACCACTCCCCAGGACAACTGTGCTCAGACTCGAGAGATGCTGGCCAGGGGAGGCCTTGTGCTAAGCCTCATCTTTTTTTCGTTTGTTTTCTCAAAGATTTGTTATAAAATCTTGGGAGCACGTTAAAAAAAAAAAAAAGTGAGCTGATGGCATTCACGAAGATACCTCTTGGTGCTGTGTCTGGGAGCGAGGTTTCAGAGGACATAGAAATCATTTTCTGCGACTGAGGTGTAGTAAATTGTGTTAAACCAATAAGATGTTAACATTTGGGTAAATCGGGCTCTAACAGCATCTGACGGCAGGCCCGATCAGGCGGTCCATTTTGCTGCCTCATATTATTTAATGTTCGTGGCGTTAGCAGCTTGTAGCCGGCTGGCATGGGGCTGGCAGGCGAATCAATTACCTGCAAACACTAATTTAGAGCACGCTCAATTGGCTGTGTGAGCAGGTCCCAGTTCACATTTACCACAAGGAGATTAATAACTTGATGTTTTTGACAGCCCGGGACCTTAATTGAAATTGCGTTCTCTGTCCACACTGTGAGTGGGACATTCGGGGGGCTGTTCGTGGCAGCTTCCGTGGGAGGTGAGAGCCATTTAAAAGGCAGCGGCTCCGTGAGGTGTGGGGGGATGGCGTGTCATCCTCCCCTGGCTGAGATCCTTGTCCCACACGTGTATGACTCCATCGGGAGACCTAGTCCCCGAGGACTGGGCTTTTCTGGGCTCTGGTGTTGCAAGTGACAGCCTGCAGTAGTGGCCTCCCGCTGACTCCCAGCCCTCTGTTCAGGGAGGACTTGCCTGGCTGTGCGGCTGTGCACTGGCTGGCCCCTTGCCATTCCTGCCCTCTGGGTGGACGTGGGAGCCCCGGTGCTGTGTGTGCAGTGTGCCCGCGGGGACGGGAGAGGAGCCCCCGCCAAGATTCTGCTCTCCCTCACCCCACCACACTCATTCCTAACACCATGCATACACTCATGGTCACACCACACACGTTCACACTCATACCACACACGCACTCACACAACACTCACACTCACCACACACATACCCATGTGGCAACGCACAGCCCAGTAGTGGGTGCTCAGGGCCCCAGGGAGCAGGGGTGGCAGCAGCCAGGCTCCTCCTCCGGGCGCTGCCCCTGGCCTCGCCTTGCTGTGGCCTGCTGCCCCTGGCTCTGTCACATGCGTAGGGGCTGCATTTCTAGCTCCCTGGGCCACTGAGCCTTGTCAGATGGGCACCCTCATGTCCACGTCCTGCCCTGGATGCTGTCCCTTCCTGCCTTGGGTCTCTGGTAGCCGTTTCCGTGCCAGGTGCCTGGTCGGACGTGGCTGGGGTCTCTGGCTGGGGGTTGGACCCTATGGTGGGTCATGCAGAGGTCCCAGGAGGTCCCTGTCTGCGTCCTTCCCACAAATTCTGGAGATGCATGGTTTGCTGACCTAACCCAGTGTCAGGGCAGCAGGAGGCTGCCCTCGTTTTTCCAACCCTCAGAAAGGAGCTAGAGTTGTGTCTGGGGCCCTTTGGACCAGGTTTAGGTCCGAGCAAACATGAATCCCCAGGTGAGAATAGAATGGCCTTTCTTTGTGGGCCTGGTCACTGTCCAAAGGCCATGTGCTGTATGTACTTCCACAGTGGACACATCTCCCCACTGGCTGCACTGAGGGCCGAGAGCTGGGGCACATCCCCCTGAGCCCTTGGGTCTGCGTGTGGAGAAGGCTCAGAGCTGCCAGCATTTCTTGGCTATTGGAGATAGCCGCAGCCTCCTAAAAGAGGGGTCAGGGGGCCCTCACCTGTGTCTAAGCTCCCTGGGTCCTACATGCTGGCTGACCATGCCATGGGGCATTTGAGCCACACCAGTGCTGTGTGGGGTGGAGAATTCCTCAGAGTCCAGAGCAGGCTCTGCTTCATTCTGAGCTACCCCAGACCGGCAGGGCAGGTCCCAGGGCCTCCCACCCCTCTGTCCATGAGATTTGGCAGAGCCTGGGGCTGCTTGAGGGTGGAGGGGACTGTTGGGCTTAGGACAGGGCTAGCTCATTCCACCTCTAGGAGTGACTGAGAATGGGCACATACAGGGCACAGATTAACTTGGTGTCCAGCCAGAAAACTGACAGAGAACCAGAGGGACAGTCTTTCTGCAAGTATGTAGCCTACTCAGTGCAGGCCTAATTAGAGCTTTGGGGGGCAAAGCCAACAAATAGATAGGCCTTGTCTTTTCAAATGCCGGGGGAATTGCCCCTTCAGAATCATATTATGGAACCGTGGTGCCACAGGCAGTGTTGGGAGCCCCTCTGGTGTTTCACCATCAAAGCTGATAGTGACTTGATTTTAGATAAGTATTTATCACGGCTTTGAGAATGTGGTGTTTTCTTCCTGGCTTACCAGGAGATTTTATCAGGAAAGGATGTCAAATTTTATAAGTGGCTTTTTCCGCATCTGCCTTGGCCGCATGTGTATTGTTTTAAGCCGTTAACACAGTTTTAGTTTTAGAATAGTTTCCGATTACAGAAAGGTTACAAGAATATCAGACAGTTCCCATATACCCGTTTTCCCTGTTGTTAACATTAGGGGACGTTTGTCCCAACTCACGAACAATATCCATACATGGTCGTTAATCTGAAGTCCGCAGTTTATTCCTTATTCCACTTTTCCTGGCTTTTAGGGAACATCCGCACCTCTCCCAGGATCCCATCCAGGAGCCCATGTGACATTTATTGCCAGTGTTCCTCGGCTCTTCTGCGCTGTGACAATCTCTCAAACTTCCCTTGTCTTTGATGACCTTGTTAGTTTTAAGGCATGCCAATTAGGTAATTTGAAGACTGTCTTTCAATTTCAGTTTTTCTCAGGGGTAGGCTGGGGCTCTGGGTGATTGGGAGAAAGATCACAGACATGCCATGGTCTTCGCATGGTATCAGGCGTCCGTACTGTCCACACGGCTTATCACCATTGATCGCTGTTGACCTGACTCCTTCACCACCTGCCACGTTTCTCCCCTGTAGTGTTACTGCCCCGTTTTCCCATACTGTGCTCTTGGGAAGCAGGTTCCCGTGCACAGCCCACCTGAATGAGCGGGCTGCGAGGCTCCAGCTCCTTGATGGGGGTCTCTACATCCATTATTAGTAATCCTCCCGTGCTAATTTGTCTCTTCTCCTTCCCTGATGTATTTGTTCAGCCATTTGTGTTTTACCTCTATCTGTACAGATTCCTGGATATTTATTTTATACTTTAGAATGCTCGAGAATTGCATTCTTTTTTTTTTTTTTTTTTTTGAGACATTCTCAGTATGTCACCCATGGTAGAGTGCCATGGCATCACAGCTCATGGCAACCTCAAACTCTTGGGCTTAAGCAGTTCTCTTATCTCAGCCTCCTAAGAAGCTGGGACTACGGGTGCCCACCGTGACGCCCAGCTGTTTTTTGGTTGCAGTTGTCATTGTTGCTTAGCTGGCCCGGGCTGGGTTCAGACCTGCCAACCTCGGTGCATGTGGCCAGTGCCATAACCACTGCGCTATGGGTGCTGAGCCGAGTATTGCATTATTTATTTTTGTTGCTCAGCTCATTCCAACTTGGGCCATTGAGAGCTTTTGTGTGGCTCCCATCGTCTGACGTTTTGAATGCCTCCTGTCGGGCACCGTGAGATGCTCCAGGCTCATCTCCTGTATCTGCTATACAACTAGAAGCAGCCGTTTCTCCAAGGAGCCCTGGTGCCTCTTACGGGGGAATGGTGTTAGAAACCAACACTGGGTGTGTCTTGGATGGATCTTACAACCCGACTTCCCAGTGTGAAGCCAGTGCATTCCTGGCACACCCTACTTTGTTGTGGTAGATGACTACTTTCATAAGCCCAAACAGGCCACATAGTATCATAGAGCGCAGTCTCCAGAGGCTGCTGTTACTAGCTGTGTGACCTCGGGCAAATTGATAACACTACTCCTTAATTCCATGATGGAAAAAAGGCATAATAATAGGAGGATGGATGAATTAATACACAGGCACATCGTGGAGACACGACTCACATGGTTCTAGATTACTGCAGTAAAGCGAGTTACACAAATGCTGTGGCTTCCCAGTACATGTAAAGTTATACTTATGCTATGCTGTAGTCTCTTAGGGGTAGCAGCTTTATGTCTAAAAAATGTTATCCAGAGACATAAAGTGAGCACATGCTGTTGGGAAAATGGTGCCAATATAATTTTGCTTCTAACAAGGGGTTAATAACTAGAATCTACAGAAAGCTCAAATTAACAAAAAATAAGCACAAACAATCCCATCTACCACTGGGCAAGAGATACGTACAGAACCTTCTCTGAGGAAGACGGGCGAATGGCTAACATTTGAAAAAATGCTCATTGTCCCTGATCATCAGAGGAATTCAAATCAAAACCGTCCTGAGAGATCCCCTAACCCCAGAGAGAATGGCCCACATCACAAAGTCTCCAAGCTGCAGATGCTCTCATGGACGTGGGGAGAAGGGAACATTTTTACACTGCTGGTGTGACTGCAGACTAATACAGCTTTTTGGGAAGGAGGTATGGAGAATCCTCAAAGAACTGAAACTTGACCTCCCATTTGATCCTGCAACCTCATTCCTAGGCATCTACCCAGAAGAAAAAAAACATAAGGACATTTGCACTAGATTATTTATCATAGCTCAGTTTACAATCACCAAAATGTGGAAACAACCTAAATGCCCACCAATCCAGGAATGTATACACAAGCTGTGGGGTGTATATACCGAGGAGTACTATTCAGCCACTAAAAAAATGCAAATTACATCTTTTGTATTAACCTGAATGGTGGTGAAATCCATTCTTCTTAGCAAAGTATCACAAGATTGGAGGAACGAGAATCCAGTGTATTCAATACTATTACGAGGATCTAGTAATACACACCCACATAAGGAAAAAATCAATTCAAAGTGGGGGCGGGGAACGGGGGGGGGGGTGTGGAGGAGGGGTGCAGGGAGGGGGATGAATTCACTCCCACTTAATGGGCACAATGTTAGGGTGTATGGCACACCTCTTGGGGGCAGGACACAATTGTAAGAGGGACTCTACCTAACAAATGCAAACATTGTAACCTAATTCTTTGTATCCTCAACTTAACCTGAAACAATAAAAATAAATTGCATCTTTTTTTTCCTTTTTATATCTATGAAGCAGATATAAAAAAAGGCAGTCTGCCATAAGATGAGGTGTGCCAGTGTGTGCAGAATGCTGGAGAGATGGAAGAGGCCTGACGTCTACTAAGGATCATGTTTGTTTTGTGGGTTTTTTTTTTTTTTTTTTTACTTGAATTTTGTGCAGGCTCAAAATAGATTGAACTAGAATTTTTTTTTTTTTTTCTGTTTTTTGGAACAATTTAGAAAACACAGGGCCTGGCTATTCCTTAAAGGTATAAAGGAATCGTTTGCGCCTGCCAGAAGCTGTTTAATAACATAGCAGGTTTTCCTAGGGGGTTATTTATTCTGACTTTATCACTCTCAGAAATCAATATGATATATTCTCCTGGAAAGTTTTTGTTTTCATCAAGGATTTTAAATTAGAACCAAGTTACTAGTTTTATCCTCTTAAGTTTTTAAAAATATCCCTGAATAGCTGTACTCTTCTTTCCTTTCTCATTCCTAACATTAGGTATTTGTGTTATTTCCCCATGGATTGGCGTTGCTAGAATTTTTATCGTTTTCATTGGTCTTTTTGTGAAATCAGTTCTTAAATTTACTTTTTCAGTTCTGTGTGTAACTCATTGATTTCCAGTTTTATTGTTAAGTCCTTTCTCCTCTCTTCCTGAAGCTTGTTTTGAATATCCATTAATCTTTTAACTTGTTAAATTGAATATTAGCTCAATTTCATTTTTTCTTCTTTATTAACAAATGGATTTGGGCTGATTTATTTTTGTCTTTTCCGAAAATCAGTTATTTTCGTTCTGTTTAACTCATTGGTTTCCTTTTGTTATTTTATTTATTGAGACAGAGTCTCATTCTGTCACCAAGGAAAGAGTGCCCTGGCATCAGCCTCACTCATAGCAACCTCATCCTCTGGGGTTGAGGTGATCCTCCTGCCTCAGCCTCCTAAGTAGCTGAGACAACAGGCACCTGCCACTATAGCCAGCTAGTTTTTCTATTTTTTAGTGGACAGGAGATCTCTATCTTGCTCAGACTGGTCTCAAACTCCTAAGCTCAAGCAATCCTCTTGCGTCAGCTTCCCAGAGTACTGGGATTACAGGTGTGAGCCACTGCACCCAGCCTGATTTCCAATTTTTATCATTAAATTCCTTTCTTTCTTCTTGAACTTGTTTTGAATATTCGTCTTTTAATTTGTTTAGTTGATATTAGTTTATTTTTATTTTTTCTTTTTTAATAAATGGATTTGGTCTAACTTATTTTTAAATACTCCCTTGGCCATAATGTTAATGTTTGGATCGATTTGTTTTTTTAACTCAAGAACTGAACTAGTACATTTCATTTCCGGGTAGATGTAGTTGAGCTTTTCTTTTTTTTCCAGATAAAACGGCAGTTCACGAAGCGTTGAAATTTTTGTTGTTTACGTTTTCATTTTTAGTTATTGGTTTTGTCTCCATCGTAGTTAGAGAATGCAGCCTGTGGAAATTTTTTTGGTTTTTAATTTTTAGATTTTTCTTTGTGGCCTATTTAAAAAATATTTTTGTCCACATTTCATGGAATATGAGGAAGTGTTTAGTTTTTATTGTTGGAGAACATACTTTGATATGTATTTACTGGGCTTATTCTCTTATTGCAGTCCTCTGCCGTCTCCCTTAATTTGGGGTATTTGCTCTAAGATTCAGAGAGGTGGTTTTGTGAATTCTTCTTTGGGTTCTTAATAGGTTTTGCTTTATTCATTGTCATGGTAAGTTGTTTGAGGCGTAAAGGTTGATGATTGTTACATCTTTATTATTTATTTTACTGTTTCACATCTTTTTGTCTTGAATCTGACTTTATCTGATGACGTTACTGCTCTGGAGGTTTTCTTTTTGTTACATTTTCCTTGTATATTTTCACTTATTTCTTTCTTTTTTTTTTTTTTTTTTTTTTTTGGATGAGCTATTTATGAATTGCAGTTTATTCATTGTTCCAAATGGATGGCCTCATCCACAGCTGACCGCAATCTCAAACTCGTGGGCTCAAGCAATTCTGTTGCCTCAGCCTCCCAAGTAGCTGAGATTACAGGCGCTTGCCAGAGTGCCCGGCTATTTTTAGAGACAGGGTCTTGCTCTTGCTCAGGCTCGTCTCAAACCTGTGAGCTTAGGCAGTCCACCTGCCTCGGCCTCCCAGAGTGCTGGGATTATAGGCTTGAACCACTGCGCCTGGGCCTGGTTTCTGTTTTTCCTTTGTGGCTTTAAAAAATTTTTCTGTCTTTGGAAAATTGGTGACATTTTCTTCGTTCTGTTTTATAAGCATCCCACTTCAGTTGTAGAATCACCTTCAAATTGAGAATAAGATCTATATTTCTGTTTTCTGCCTATGTTAAAAAGCTAAACATTATCGATTCCTCACTTAAAAAGTTTATGCCTGTAGTCCCAGGTGCTTGGGAGGCTGAAGCAGGAGGATTGCTTAAGCCCAGGAGTTTGAGGTTGCTGTGAGCTAGACTGGGCAACAGACTAAGACTGTTGTCTCAAAAACAAACAAACAAGAAAGTTTAGCATAGTTTTACTTTTTAATCATCTTTCTCCACTTCCAGCGTATTGTATAGCTTCTCTTTTCCACAATTATTTTCACATTTGCACTGTCTTACGATCATTTTAATAACAATTATTTAGACTCAGCACTGTCTCATTAAATCCGGTGTGGACCCCAGTTTTGTGCCACGTTTTCCCTTCAGTCGTGTGCTTTGGGTGCCTCTCGTGTTGGGGAGAGCTTTCGTGGGCTCCTACATGAGTGACCGCTTCAGCGGGTATTAAAGCTTTGTTCCCTAAGCCCATTTCCTCCAGGGAACTTTGTTTTCTTGCTTGGATCCTTATAGGCTTCTTTATTTGTGAGAGTAACAGTATTTTCCAAGGATCTGTCTTGGTGCCATTCTGGGCTTGGACTGTACTTTGGGAGTCAGAATCCCGCCAGCCCCCTGGCTAGGTGAGAGGCCAGGTTGAGGCAGCTCCTGGACATGAGGTGCGAGCCAGGCCTTGGCTCACCTCCAAGTTCTTCAGCCTAGGCAGCATGACTGGTGTGGAGGGCCAAGCAGCTCAAGTGGCAGGGTTCACCTTGGGTGTGCTCTGACTCAGCCAGACAGAGGTGGACAAACAAATGTTCACATGTGTTACCTGTGATGCACACAACAGGTCTGCAGGGGTGGGAACAGCTTGGCCACCAGTGAGGCTGGTCTGCCACCGTGGACAGGCCCACAGCAGTGACTGCTCACGCACCCAAGCAGGGGTGTCACACACTGTGTTTCCTGTTATCCCACTGATCACTCCCGGGATGTAAGCGTTCCTCCCTTGGGTCGTGTTATCTGGGGCCTCTGCTGTAGTTGTTTACGGTGTCACCCCCTGCTCTCTGTGGCTTCCTTCTGGTTGCTGCAGGTAACGGGGTACCTGTCAGGGACCGTGCACATGGGCCTGCGGCTATCCTGTGAGTGTCCATGGTGGTATAGGGTCAGCTGATTTCATCTGAGACCACAGGGCTTTTTCTGAAGTGTCCATTCCACGTGTATCGGAGATCCTAGATGTGCCCTGGGACTGTTATCTTTTCTCTCCTCATTTCCGCTTCTGCACCAGTGGGCAAGTTCCCAAGTCGGTCTCCCAGTGCTTACTGTACCCTCTTGCACCTGTTCTGCTGCTTGTTAACTTTGTGCCCTTTGCAACCTGGTCCCTTTCCCTTTTTACTCCCATGAGTAAAGGAGGTTACTCCTCAGATGAGCCGTCCTCATGGATCCCAAGCACGTGGACTAGGCCAGTGTTTTTAACCTTTTAACTTGAACCTATAGTTAAACTTCCACAGCACACTTAAATTATGTTGGTCAAAAAAAAAAAAAAAAAAAAAAAAACAGTGAAAGGGCAGCGCCTGTAGGTCAAAGGAGTACGGTGCCGGCCCCATATGCCGGAGGTGGCGGGTTCAAACCCAGCCCCAGCCAAAAACTGCAAAAAAAAAAAAACACAAAAAAAGAATGTATTTACTGTGCTTTGAATGAACTTCTTTCACAATGATTTAATTAATGATCTTTAAATTTTTTTGTGGTACACCTAAGACCCTCTCACAGCACACTGGGTGAAAATCACTGGGGTAGGGACACTCTCTAAACTTCCCCTGATTTCCCACCGGGACACCTGCGTGGCTGACCAGCTGTCTGATTGACCCTGGATCTGGGGCTCTGTTGAAATTGCTCAAGCCCAGAAGAAAGAGGAGGACAGTTTGGGTTGCTTGTAGACTCGTGGTGCAAGGTGGGGAGATACCGCAGAGGAGCTGAGGAGAGGGGTGTGAGCCATACCAGCTGGACCAGGCAGTTCCCTCTCTGTGGAATTAGGAGGCATCTTCTCTTCAGTGGGCTGGTGTTGGCTATACCCCCATGAGCTGCCTCCCTTCTCCCAGGGCACCTGTGAGAGTGGACTGAAGCCCCTGTGGGCCACCAGGGGACGGGAGAGAACCGGAGGGTCTCCACCTCTTATTCCCAAGAGGGATCTTCTAGCAAGACAAAGGCCAGAGCGTGTAAAGTGGCCGCCTTTGGGCTGGACATGCAGTGTGCATGACAGGCAGTTTCAGTGTGGTCTGTGCGATGGGTTTTTTTTTTGTTTTGGTTAATTTTAGTCAACAGTTAAAAATCAGGAGATCTTCCTGGCTTTTCCTAGAATGTCAGAATAACTAGTAATCTTAGAATGGAATTTAACACAGTTTAGCAACCTGGTGGCTCCCTAAGTAGCCTCTAGGCTGCAGGCCACAGTCTCCATCCGTCTCTGTTGCTGCCCTCGGCACTGGGGCTGACCCTTCTCTCCGTTATTTCTCATAGGAGCATCTCTATTAAAAGAGGGAAAGTAAAAGGCTGTTGAAAGGGTCATGTATTTCAAGAAAAATGGGAGAGCTGTGGAGAAAAAAAAATAAGATGTTTTTTCTGTTTTGCCTATAACTGCCTAGCTGGCTTCACTCCTTCCAGCTGCCTCCAGACCTTGGGGCCAGCCTTGGTCCTCATTCCTTCTCCAGAGAGACCTTTTTCTTTGTCCTATGTGACCCCCAGAGAGCCCTGTGGCAGATAGGAAAGGGTTGGGTGGCCCACATGCCCATCTTAGAGGGGACTGTACCCATCAGGGAGCAACACTCTGAGACCTGGGTGTGTCTGCAGGAAGGATTCTGTAGGAGCGACTGTTTCACTTTGGCTCTCAGAGCAGGCAAGACAGGCTGATTTGGTTCTAGGTTTTAGAAAATTCTCATCCAGACCTATTATCTGCTGGTGCAGAAAGAGTCCCTGTGGGAGCAATTATTTTGGGCCGTGAGTTTTTCCCCTCCTAACTCTGACTTCTGTGGATGTCATGAAGGGTTTAATCCGAGAATTCTGAAAGGTGGCTTCCGTGTCTACCGGCTGGCACGTCTGCTCTCGAAACCTGGGGGTAATTTATGATAAAACCTTGGGGGAAGGGGGTTCCCCCCACTTAGAGCCTCAATGTCCTGGGGTTGTGAAGTCAACTTTGTGTCCACATGAGCGTCTCCAGCAGTGGCCGAGGGCGTGCTGCCATCTCAGGCTCCTGACTAGCCCTGCCTAGCACTCTTCGTGCTCTGAGACGGTCTTGTGTCCACATGAGCGTCTCCAGCAGTGGCCGAGGGCATGCTACGCTCTCAGCCATCGCCTCCGCTGCCACCTCTGGCCATCTCAGAGCAGGAAGAGTGCTAGGCAGTGGCCAGTCAGGAGCCTGGCCTGCTTGGGTGGCTCTCCAGGGTGTCCCAGCCAGGACCAGGTGCGCTATGCCTGCCTCTCTAGCCTGGGGCTTGTGGCTGGAGGGCTCTGCTGGTCTAATCCCCACAGAACAGATGCCCGGGTGGCAAGTTAGGTCACGGCTTGGCTGGGCCTGTTGTTTGTGTTTTACTTTCTTACTGTTCACCCAAGCAAGAGAAGTGAGGCTGATTCCCTTCCCAGGGGCCAGCTGGAGGCTGTGGACACAGGCACATCTGAAAGTTACAGGCCTAGGACTGCATTGATGCAGGTGGAAGAAAAGCCTTGCCCCCCTGGTGGGGGGGGGCAATGTCTGCTGGGCTGTCCTCTGGGTGGGGGGCAGTCATGGCTGTGGGCATGCTCTTGGGGGGGGGGGGCTGAGAGGTCTTTGGAAAAGTGGCACTAGCTTCAGGGGTGAAGAGGGAAGTTCCTCCAGGATGCTCACTGCGCAAACAGGGCCCCTTGTCACCCCTCCTAGCCACAGCCGCTGGCGCATGCTGTGGGGCCCTTAGTGACACTGTGCTAAGAGGTAGGAGGGCCTGGCTATGTGTGGGTGTTTGGTGCAGGTTGAAGCTGGATCAGGGTCAGTATCCCACAGGTAAAAAGACTCCAGAGAGTATCTAGGTGCTGGGAGAGTCGGGGCCCGGCAGCCAGCAGGACATGTCCGGTAAGAATGTGGTCAGTGCTTTTTTCCCCAACTCTGGGTTTTTTAGAACAGGCTCTCAGCAGTCCATCTGTTTTCAGCACGAGCTGGAGTCTTTGAATCATTTATCTTGGCAGCTCTTCTTGAAGCTGGAGAAAGGTGGAAATTCATCTAGGTACCAAGAAAGGAGCCTGGAAGAAAAAAGTGTCTGGTCGCTGCCGTGATGGGTGGTGCGCCTGGAGATAGTGCTGGTGGCGGCAGAGATCAAACAGATGAGAAATGGCTTCCCGGGAAGAACTCGGGGAATTCTAAGTAGGTAATGAGTAGTGACTGTCTTTTGATTTACGGCAAAACTTGGCGATCAATCTATAATGCTTTGAAGGAGAAAGACATGAATCTCTTTAACGGGCTGCAGGGTGTGGACAGCCTCCTTGGGGCGGTAGGTGAGTAGGTAGAACCCCAGCCAGGGGCAAGCAGGATGGAGGGGCCACTCCTCTCTTTTGCCATAGGAACCTTTGGCCCTCGAGCTATAGCAGGAGCTGGCCTGCAGGAAGGGCTCCTCTCATCTCTTTGGCCATTCTGAGGCCTTGGCTTTGACCCTGGTGGGACCTTCAGAACTCAGGTCACGGGTGATGCAGTCCCTGTCTGGGATTTGTGGCCACAGCCTCCGTGATTGATCTGGGGGCCTTTCTCTCAGCCCTCTGGCCTGAAGTACCGTGTCAGTGTGCTAGGGCTGCCTATAACGAAATACAGCAGCTTGGATGGCTTTAAATTACAGAAATCTATTTTCTCATAGTTCTGGAGGCGGAAGTTCAAGACCAAGATGTTGGCAGGGTCATTATTTTTCGAGGGCCTCTCTCCTTGGCTTGCTGATGGCCGTCTTCTCCCTGTGCGCCTAGATGGGCCCTTCTCTGTGTGCACACGTCACTAACATCTCCCTTGTGAGTTCAGATTTCCTCTTAATGAGGTTATCACCCTGATGGCCTCAGCTTAGCTTAATCACCTCTTTAGTGTCCCAGTCACATTCTGAGGGGACTGGAGCTTGGGGCGTCAGTGTATGGATTTGGGGAGCAGGCACAGTTCGACCCTTAATGGTCCATTTGCTCTCTGGAGAAACCAGGCATATATGGTTCCTTGTCTGCTGGTTAACCGTGGACTCAGCAGCCCCTGCTGTCTGAAGGGCTGGGCATCCCAGAGGGGAAGACAAAAAGTGGTGATAAGTTCCTGTCCAGGAGAATGGCTGAGAGGGGACCTGGAGCCAGCCTAGTGCTGGCCGCGAGGGGAGGCCACAGTGGGTGGGGCCTACAGGTTAGAGGAGTGAGCTGCAGGACTTGGAGATGCCCAGGAGGATTCTGGGAGCTGGGAAGTGGTTGACCTACTGAGGCTGTGGCTTTGGGTGGTGCATGGACAAGAGCTGCTTCCGTGTCCCTGGCGGTGGGGGACTCACTGCTATGGATGTTGGGGTGAGGAGAGGGGAGGAACGGCAGTGGTGGTGGGGAGCTGGGTCACATTGTAGAGCAAGTGAGGCCTCACAGGCACATGACAGTGCCTGACCCCCTTCCAGGGGAGGCTGGTCCAGGTGGCCCTGGGTGCTCCCATTCTCATCTGTCACTTATTTGCCTCCTGCCTCAGAGTCATTGTATTTCCTGCTTAAACCTCAAAGGCTCTGCCTGCAGGCTGTGCTTTTATGAAGCCCATGAATTTGGAGGAGAGAGATCCCCCGGGGCTCTGGCACAGCAGTTACAGTTGGGGCCTGGCCGTATTTCACATCTAGCCTTAGGAGAGGGTGTATTGGGGGGGGGGGGGTGTGTGTGCTCATTAATGCAGGTCCTTTACTCTGCCTGTCTGGCATGCATACACACACCCCTCAGGCTGCCTGCTTGACTCTGGTCAGACCCAAACCACTCCTCTCAGCCCATTCATTTGTTCTGCAAACATTAACCGCCTCCTGTTTGCCAGACATAGTTTGGAGCCCTGGGCATGATGCAGTGTGAAGCCTCTGCCCCCATAGAGTGGAGCTGTAGGGAACAGAGGTCGTGGGAGCCTCAGGGGACACCCCTGAGGCCTGACCACATGCCAGTCCCTGATCTCGACACTTGGCCCTTCTGTGATTAAATGCAGGCTGAGATCCATTGCATCCTTGAAGCAACCCTCTGAGTATAGGGATCGTTATGGATGGAGCCCCTTTTATATAGGTAAGGGGCACAGAGGCTAAGTAGCTGGTTCAAGGTCACACCGTGGGGTATTTGGAGAACCAGAATTTGAGCTCTGTTGTGGCCCCAGGGCCTGTGTTCCACTTGGCCTTGGCGACCTCCACCCGATGGAAGGGGCTGCTTCATTCCACCTGGCGTTTACCAGTGAAGGGCGCTGGAAAGGCATGATTGTCTTTTGGGGAAGTTCCAGTTTTAAAAATACTCATAAAAAGTATCAAATATCTGTCTTGTTATGAATTACAATGACATACAGCATATTGCCAGAGTCTGGCCGCGTCTGGGTAAGAAAGAGCTTCTGCTTCCCAAAGTGTAAAGAGACTTTCCAGGGTGGGGTAGAGCCTCCTACACCAGCCTCTGGGGAAAGGCCAGCCTCAGCCAAGAAGCCGGGGGCCACTGCTCCAGCCCTGGCCTTGTTATCTCTGTGGCCCTTCAGGGGGAAGAGGGGGGAGGATTGCAGAGGAGGCAGAGGTCACCAGCAGGGATGCTTGGTGTCCCACAGGCCCGTCTCAGCTGGGTCCAGGCTTTTAGTGGGGTAGAGAGAGAACCAGCCCAGACATACAGCAGGTACTCAGTAAGTGTTCTGGAAGGAAGTGATAAAGTGCCAGGCTGCCCCCAGCCCTGGTGGTAGGGAAGGAAGATCCAGCAGGCTTCTCTCTCAGCATGTGGGGGATTCAGCATAGCAGGGAGCAAAGATGTGCACATCAGAGCAAGGCGGCAGCCCCGCCAGGGCCATGCACTCTGCCAGGCGGCCGCGTTTCCTGGGGATGTGGTCGCTGGCCCTGGGGAACCCGACTACCCAGCGGTTATCGAGGAATCAGGACCGTGATGCTGGACTGGCAGATAAGGGGATGTGTTGGTTTTGCAATGAGGTGTGTGTGGCAATTGTGCCCAGGTGGTCCCAGGGCCAGAGGCCAACCTTACTGGAAAGGTGTTAAAACGCCAGGGCGTGTTTCTGAAGAGCCAGGGCTGATTTCCCTGGGCTTGATGGAACAGCAGAAGCTAGGCTTAGGATCCCTTCAAAACCGAGATTATCACAGAAAAACGAGCTGGGCATGATGGCAGGTGCCAGTGGTCTCAGCTACTCAGGAGGCTGGGGCAAGAGGATCACTCGAGCCCAAGAGTTTGAGGTTTCTGTGAGCTATAGTGATGCCGCAGCACTGTACCCATGGCCACAGAGTGAGACTCTGTCTCAAAAAAGAAAAAAAAAGACCAGGATTGTCCAGCGTCATTTCCAGGTGTCACGGGGTGGCCACAGCCATCTGGGAGCTACATCTAGGCTTGTCCATTGCACAGAGCTCTGGTTTGGCGGTTCCGAGGGTTTGCCTGGAGGGGGGCAGCAGTCTTCCAGCCCCTCTCTGCTCTGGGCCAAATGGGCTGCCCTGCGCAAGCAGCCCACCCCTGGGCCTGCCCTGCCCTCTACAGGTGTGGCTCAGTCCCAGCCTGCCAGTGCCATTCATGAACCACAGTGGATATTGAGTGACGGCAGGTGCTCTAACGGGATAAGCCAAGTAAATAAAACTGTGTATTCGGTAACCAAATACTATAAAAGAAAAGTATAGCAGGAAACGTAATGGGGGCATACTGGGGGCGACATACTGGAGACGATGGTAGTTTTGAGTAGGGTCATGTCAGGGGCCTTGCAGAGAGGTGCAGGGCTGAGCCCTGGGGTGTCAGGAAGAGGAGAAGCAAGGAGGCTTGAGGGTCAGAGAGGAGGGGCCCCCGCAGGTCTTGTGTGAAGGAGCCTTTTGGCTGCTGTGCAGAGCAGGGACTGGGACCCAGGTCTGGGCAGTGAGATGGGAAGGAGGCCCTGCGGTAGCAGAGGCAGGCACTGTGCCAGGGGTCGGGGAAGGGGGAGAAGCAGGCGGGTCCTGGGCCCATGACAGAGGCAAGGCTGTCAGGATTCACCATTAAGGTCAAGGGTGGGCTATGTGAGAAGACAGTCAAGGACGACCCCAGGGTTTTCAACTCAAGTGGAGGAATGGAGTTGCTATTAAGTGAGGTGGGGAAGACCAGGAGATGAGTCTGACCACCTGTGCTTGGGGAAACTAAGGCATAAAAGTGGAGAATGAGAGCGTGTGGGGGAGACCTGAGAGCCAGGGCCCCCCGTCCTGTGGGGAGGCCCCACGGATCCCATTTAGGGGTTTTATAAATGCTCCAGGAAAAGCTTATATAGCATCGTTATTTAAGAACCTTCTGGGAACCCTGCTTTGCAAAGTTTGGCATCTGCTCCAGGGAGTTTATGAGACAGTGACAGCACCTTCAGGGTCATGGTTCAATTTAATCCCTGGTCCAGGCTCCAGTCAGGGCATCAGCAGCCCCACTGAGGTGGGGATAGCTTTGCCAAGATGGTGCTAGGTCTTGTGACTCACGAGCACTGGAGGAGCCATCAGCAGTGGCCATCTCTTACAGGACCCCTCCCACCTGGGAGGCCTCCTTTGCTAAGAGTGTCCAGGCAGGGGGCCGGGAGGTGCAGGACCCACAGGCCAGTAGTGCATTCTTAGGGCCACGGGTGCGTGTGAGATAAGCCCAGGGGATGGGAGCCCGGGCTGCATCACGCCTTCCTTTCACTGGTAAACAGGCAGTGATGTCCCAAGCAGCCCCTCGACTCCAGCCCTTGACCAGGGGCAGCTGCTTTTGCACTGCCAGGAAGCAGAACCATGCCACTGGCCCGTCCATGGGTCCAGGCCCCTGTCTTCTGGATAGCATGTCACTTGTTCTTCACACATCTATAAAAGAATAGGGAAGGACCACGACTCTGCTACTGAGTTATCACAGCTGTGCTCCAAACAGGACAACCAACACGGGGAAAACGTTTTCTTCCAGGGCTGGCCCGTCGGCCACAGGCAGAACCACCCCTCCAGTCCAGTCCTGGCCAACAGCAGAAGAGCTGTCACCTTGGGCGAGGCTGGGAGGCAGAGAGCCCTGGTGTGGGTCTCCCCCTTGCACTTTACGAGGCTGAGGGCGAGGGAGACTCTTTGATTTGCTCCTTCACGTGCCGCTTTCTGGCAACCACAGAGTCAGGTCAGTGTGGCCCTGAGATGAAGTCTGCACGTCAGTCTGGGATCCCTGAGCTTGGCAGAATTTGAAACAGGCAAATGGGCACAGCATGGGCTCTGGAAGAGCTGGGGGGGGGGGGGTCGTTCAGGGCCCCATGAACGAGCCAGGCTGTCTCCCAGGCCTGGCACAGTGTCTCCCCTGGCCCCATGTGCCCAACTGAAACCCAGCACCGTGGGCCTGCCCACTGAGATCTCTCCCTGGCCCCTGGTCACCCCAGGGCTTACATCTGAGCAGTGGGCCAGATGTTACTTTTTCTGTGTCATATTTTTTCTGTCCCTTTTTTTGGCTCTGCTGTGACTTGGCTGCTGTTATAGGTGAGCCTGGGTATTGACCTCATGTGTTACAGAGTTTTTTTGAACCCCACTTCTTCCAACAGCGAGATTATATGACAGGAAGTGGCACAAGAGTCAAGCTCCGAACCACACAGGCCTCACACCTTCAGGAATCATTGCTTCTGTCAATTTCTGACACCTCCACCCCCTGAAGATTCTTCCCTGCTGGGGTCACCACCTTGGGGACCACACTATCCCCAAGGGAGGCAGTTTGGTTGACTTTATTCTGTTTTTTTTTTTCTTTCTTTTTTTTTTTTTGCTGTTTTTGGCCAGGACTGGGTTTGAACCTGCCACTTCTGGCATATGGGGCCAGCGCCCTACTCCGTTGAGCCACAGGGGCCACCCTGGTTGAATTTATTCTGATGGGCTCCTGTAACCTAGTAGTTGAGAAAGATATTTGTCAGTCTGCTATAAAACATCAAACACACCGTGACCTAAACGATTGTGACAGCAGAGAGTTCAGCCACAGTCTAAAATTTTAGCATTATTTATGGTGCTTAGAGGTCTGGTGCCTACAGTATCTCCTTAATCCAGTCTAAATCTGGAGCGCTGTCTCCCGGGCCTGGCGCAGTGTCTCCCCTGGCTGTTAATAACAGCTCCTGCAGGCTCCCTGTCTGCCGACGGAAAATCCATCTGAACCTTTGCATCCCATGCGGCTGTTAAAAATTGACGTTTCTTTATTGATGCAACTGGTTCCTGCCAAATACTTGGGGACAAATAAAAGTGGCTGAACTCAGAGACAAGCTGAGAGCCGTTCGTTCATGGAATTGCCCGCCAATTGATGCTAGTAGTTAAACAAGCTGCCATTTGAAAAACTCTTGAAAAAGTTGAGCAATGCTTTGCCAGGACTGGGCAGCGGTTGCAGGCTTTCCGAGGGTCAGAGCCCGATGGCCAGGGGCACGTCTCTTCTCCAGGCTCCCGGGCCACCTTCCTGGAGAGTCTCCTCCCTTCAGTGTCCCTGCTGTTCCCTCTGGCAGTGTCCCTTGGCTGCTTGCTGCATCTGGGTACTGTTCTTCTCACCTGCCCAACCTGTCTCCACACTTGGAATTCTCATTTGTTCTTTCCTCTGCTGAAGACTCCTCCTCCAGGAAGTCTTCCCTCAAAACTGGCTTCCACCTTGTTGAGCTTCCTGCTGTCACAGTAAGGGGGCACTTGTCCATCTGTGGCCTGGGACCCTGGGTCCACCTTGCTTGTGCTGTGTGGCTGTCACGTAAGTGTGTGGTAGAGGCCTCCTGAGAGAGCTGGGTGTGATGGCGCTCCACAGTGGAGTCTCCTCTTGGCACTCTGGAGATACAGGGGGATGGTGGGCAGCCGACCCAGGAGCGCTGGTCCGGTTCTGGCCTGTTGCCCGTGGAGCGATTGCCTTAGAACAGCAATAAGCGTGGGAAGATCGAGGAGGCAATAATATTGATTTTCCCATAAAGGTGCAATTTGCAGTGAGAGGACCTTTCTGATACTACCTCACTCATCTTCCCTGACCAGCCCTTGTGCCCCCTGTGGGGACAGTGGGGAGAATCATGGCCCATGACCATGCCACCTCTGCCTTGGCAGGATTGGAGCCCTCAGACAGTGCCTGCCTTTGTGAGGCAGGAGCACGCTGTCCCCAAGGGAGTCACTCGGGCCTGCAGGGAAGGCTGCCCACTAAGCACCCACCGTTCCCTTCTTTTCCCGTCCCTCTTCCCCTCTGTCTTCCCCCTCCTCTCTCCCTCCCCATCCATGTTTCCTCATTTGGCCCCCGGTGCCCAGGGCACTCAACTCCACTGCCGCCCTCCCTGTTCCCTCCCTCTCTCCTGCCCCTCAGCATCCTTTTTTGGCTCCAGCCTTGGTCTTTCTAGAATCCTTGAGCCTGGACCTGCACCTGGGGCTTCCTTCTCTCCCAGCCCTCCTCAGATGTCTGCAGCCACTGTATTTGTGACACCCCTGAATGTTCCCTCTTAGCCTTCCACTCTCAGAGCGGGATGGGCCCAGGGCAAGTGCCGTGTTGGGCTTCCCACTGCTCTACCCAGCTCATCTCCTGCTCGGTTCCTGAGGCCCAGTAGCCACCCAAAGGGCATGACCTTTCCGGCCACTTTGGGATGCTGCCTGTCGAGTGGGGTCACGTGTGACTCCCCCTTCCTTGTCCCTCATAAAGTTTCCATTTCTGTGAAGTCTGCTTGGAGAAGAACTTCTCAGACTGGGCACTGTGGCTCATACCTGTGATCTTGGCACTCTGGGAGGTCAAAGCGGGTGGGTTATCTGAGCTTAGGAGTTCCAGACCAGCCTGAGCAGGATTGAGACCCTGTCTCTACTAAAAATAGAAAAACTAGCCAGGAGCAGTGGCGGGCTCCTGTAGTCCCAGGTACTTGGGAGGCTGAGGCAGGAGGATCGCTTGAGCCAGGAATTTGAGGTCGCTCTGAGCTGTGATGATGCCACAGCACTCTACGCAAGGTGACAGAAAAATAAAAAAATCAGAAAAGACATGCACCGGAGTCTGTGGTGTGGACTGGGAGTTGCCTGAAGCTGGAGGGATGCCAAGTCCATTCATGGTGGGTGGATAAACTGTGTGTCCATACGATGAGGACTGCCAGGCAGTGAGAGTGAACAGATTGTTGCCGTATGCAGGGACATGGACAGCTGGCTCTGGCGAGGGTGATGTCCAGTGAGAGAAGCCAGCCTCCAAAAGGCACATGTTCAGTTGTCCTATTGATATGAAGTTCCCCAGGGTCAGAATGTTGGTGACAGAGGAGAGCAGAGAACAAGGGTAAGCAAGCGGTGGCGATGGAGCCCACTAGGAGCCTAGGAATGTTCTGGGTCTTCATGGAGGGGGTACGAGCCGAGGTGTCATCAGTCTGGAGATGTGTGTGCTTTACTGGGTGTGTGTTTTATTTCAATAAATAGCTTCACACACAGAAACGACAAAGCAGGTGGCTGCAGGGAGAGCCAGGCAGAGCACCTGCCCGCCCCACCGCATCCTGTGCCCCGGGCGGTCCTCCTGACTTTCAGATATTCAGGCATCTTAGGAGCTACAGGCTGACATGGTAAAATGACCATTTGCGTGCTTCTCAGAGTGACTCCACTGGCCGATGACAGAAAGAAAATGAAAAGTTAAATGCAATTTAAGGTAAGTATCGCCTGGGCTGTCTGCTCAGGCCAGGACCTGAATATTGAGTCTATTAGAAGCAATTATAAAAGGGACAGCACTTCTTAATGGTTCTCATTTGACAAGAAGGTTTTTAAATATGGGGCATTAGTTAATAAAAAGTCCCCAGAAGCTCATTGTAATATATTACCTAATTCCTAACAGTTCATAGCCACTGAAGTAGGTAAGAGGGGATGTAAAATTAATATATAGTTATTATTAAAATTGCCTTATAAATTAGTTAAGTCCCCTGGAGGTGCAGAGTGGGCATCATTATTCTAAGAGCATCTCAAGGGCTTTAGTGTGCCCTGCGTGTTTGTGGAGGGAGAACGTCCCCTCAGCAGGAAGGGAGCACTCTGGCGCTATAGTTTAAAGAGGGAAAAAAACCCTGCTAGCATCAAAAGCAGCAAGAACTAGCAAATAGGCTACCGAAATTTTCATAAAGAAAGCTCTTCCTCAGTTATTGAAGTTTCTGGGGAGACAGGTGCTCTGAGGCATCGCTGAGCATGCCCTGTGTCTGAGACAGGGAAGGCTGGGGAGACATGGGTTTGAATCAGTTGGGGGGGTGACATGAAATTGTTGATGTAGCTCCTGGGACCCTGGGGACCACTGACTTGTCCTAGGTCTGGAGGGTTAGAATTAATTCCCTAAAAATGGTTTCACTCAGCTGCAGGATGGGAGGGAAGGCCTGTCGCCCTGGGCCAGCCATACCTGCAGGCTGGTGCAGCTGAGGAGGCCAGCCAGGGTGCTTCTGGAAGGTGTGTGTGTGAGAGAGAGAGAGAGAGCGAGAGAGACACTCAGGCTGTATGATACCCACCATATGTAGGCTGCAGGCACTGGGAGCCCAGGAACCTCAAACTTCTTGCCTTAACCATGAGGCTATGCCTTTAATTGGAGGATTTTAGAAGCTGTGAAAGAAGATCCATCCAGATCTGAGCTGTTTGCTGACTGAGATTTCCATCCAGGGGGATTTGGGGAGTGTCATGTTTTATACATTAAGGGTGAGTCTCCTGTACCTACTGAGTTTGTTCTCAGTGGCAAGCTCATTTCTGAGGAACAGCACAGACTTCTTGGGCAGAGACGCTTCTTCCTGCTCCCAGGAGGAAAGAGAGAGTGCTCTGGGTTTTTGCTTGTTTTTCCCCAGCGACAGCACCACAGGCAGATTTGCTCTGGTTCTGCCTCATCCTGGGGCTGGTCCCTTCCCCTGTGCGGGAAGTCTGAGCTGTGGGGTTTCCCTGGCGCATGGGCTCCTTTGTTTAGGTGGGTGGTGCACAGAGGGCCGTGTGTGCAGAGTGGGCAGCCAGAGGAAGCAAGTGCAGCTGTTTTCCAGCCTCTTGACTTGGCCAGCCCATCCTGCAGAAGGGACTCCTTGTGCGGGCAAAGGTGTGGCCAGTGGACCTGATTCCAGAGAAAAAAGATAAGGAGGCTTTTGAGGCCAGTATCCTGCAGCCAACTGTGTTTCCGAACCTGCTGTGGGAGAAGGAGGTGGTTTGGGAGCCCTGGGAAGGAGGAGGGGAGAGTCCCCACTCTCTTCCAGGAGTGGCCCTGACTTACCTGGAAAGGCTCTTCGTGGCCTCAGCCCATTCGGGGCTCCCAGGCTGGCGATGGCCACCTGACATTGAATCTTGCAATTTTGACCCTGAGGCCAGGAAGCAGGAAAATAGCGGTCCTACCCCCTCCCCCTTCAGGCAGAGATGCTACCAGGTAGATGGGAGGGGAGAGAATGCCCCTGGCGGGGCTTGTGCCCTGTGGCAAAGCGTAGAGGTCCAGATGGGAGATGGCCCAAGAAACAGGGATAGGAATTCTGAATGCCGCCTCATAGCCGTGGGCAGAATCAGGAGGAGAAAGCGCTGCTCTGCTGTCCTTTCCATCTTTTCAGGAAAATTCCCCACATTGAGTCCTGGATTAAGAGTTCAGGACCCTCCTCCCACCCCCAACCCTAGTGTGGCGTCCAGTGGGGGAGCCGGAGACCTCAGAATTTCCATCATCCCACCCCACTGGGGGGTTCTCAGTGGGGTCAGAAAGGAATTGGGCTTGGGTTGCCTGTTTTTATATGTGTGTCTACTGCCGTAGCGTAGAAAACAGAGATACAACTGTGGTCCCCGAAGCCAGGCTGCAGGCGTTTCCAGGTGTCCCGCGTGGGCGGCGGGCAGCAGGCGGGGTGCACCAGCGCCCCCTCGTGGCAGTTGCGTGGAGCCGCCCTGATTGCGGCTGTGCTTGGGGATGGGTGGTGTCCGCGGGGTGGGGTGGGGTGGCATAGTACCTGCCGGAGGCCTGGTGGGGCCGGGCCGGGCAGGGGAGCTGGTCTCTTACAGGTAGCTTTCATTTCTTCCAAAAAGTATTTTCAGAACGAAAATAGCTTTGTTCTGGTGAAAAGATAATACATATGCCAGTAGGAGGTGCAGTCCTTATAGAACATAATAAACAAGATATGAAAAGAAGTCCCTGATCAGAGGCTCCGGAGCCCAGATTGCTTTAGCAAACAGGCTTCCAGGGGCACAGGCAGGCAGGCTTTGATCTGCAGGGCTCAGCGTGGACTTGGTTTCTCTTCCTCTGTGCGGTGGGAATCTCTTCCCTGCTGGAAGAGACTGTGAGCTGGGGCACACAGTGAGGCTTCTCCGGAACCCACATACCTCGTCCTCTGCTGGGACAGCAGGCTTATCCCCAGGGCAAGCGATCTCCCTTATCCAGCCGCCTCTGGGGGGAAGCGGGGTTTGATTCTCTCTTTGGGGTAAATTCCTGTGGATGGAATTGCTGGAGGAGACTCTGATGTACAAAGCCAAGCTGCCTTCCAGAAAGTTATTCTCCCTGTGCAGCTGTGGCTGGTTCATCTCCCTGATAAACAAGTAAGACAGGCTTCCTGGGGGTTTTCTCCTTTAATCCCATGAGGGAGGAGTAGCATCCTCTCCACCTTATAGGACACAGGCCTTGGAGGGCTTTAAGGAACTGGGCCAAGACCCCACAGTGGACAGATGGGTCATGGAAGAGCCGAGTGCCGTCTCTCCAGAAGCCACACTCTCAGCTATGCGCTGGACACCCCTTCCCGAGGGTGCCTGTGCGCCCACCCGGGCTTTTTATTACTCATCAACACCAATCTGATGAGGGAACGGTAACGTTCATCTTCATTTCTGCATCTTTGGTAACTGGCCAGGTTAAACTTCTCTCACAGGCGTTTCTTGGGATTAATCTCTGTGGCTGGTTTGTCCTTTGCCCCATCTGGTGTGGAGACTGACTGACTTACTGCTTTGTGATTCTGATTTGTGGCTGACTTACTGATGTGCGAGAGCGATTTATAATAGGGCTTTTCATGTTGTTCTGTATGTTGAAGGTGCCCTCCCCAGTTCAACGTGCAGAAATGTTATAAAAGTGACGATCATATGGAGCCTTTACATCAGCTTTATTGCTTTAGCTTAGTCACCCCGTCTACCTCATTGTAATTCAACTGTTTTCATCTATCTTTAAAGTACACTTTCTATGTAATTATGAAATACTTCAAACATTGCTATAATAGATACCTGTGTCCTCATGGTTTCATTTTTTTTAATAGTCAACTTTTTATCAAAAATGCATTTTAGAATACATTGTACTTCAGGATTCTGGCTTTTCTGCCCCTACAGAATGACTAGTTGACCTGTTGTCTTTGGAATAAAGTCTTTGCCCTGTTAACTTAAAATTGTACCTTTACTGTATTATGAATTTGCATGTGTTAGTCAGAGCCTATGAAGGGCAGGCTTTGCTGCAGTAACAACAAAACCCCCTGTCTCAGTGGCATGCTGCAGTGAAGCTTGATTTCTTGTTTGTGCTAAGGTCTGAGACTGGCTGAGGGCTGTGCTTTCCAGCAGTGACTCAAATCTGCTTCCTTTATCCCCCTCTGCCCCCCTCATAGAAGGGGGAATAAAACCCACACCCAGGGCCAAAGCAGCAGATGTCACTTTGTATTCTTTCTGGGGGAGTCAGTATGGTCCCAGCCACTTCCAGAGGAGGCTGAGAAATACTCCAGGAGGAGGAAATGGAGTGTTGAGCATGGGGTTGGCTTTCTCCACTTAGATCCACTCCCGGACAAATGGGATTGGGGGGTGTGCAGGTGTGCACATATGCATGTGACATTCTGTTCTGATCATTAGGCATGTTCTTGCCATCTGTCACCCTTTTGTCACACATTTACTGGGGACCTACTATGAGCACATCACTGTGCCCAGCCTCGGGTATGGGGTGACGTGGGCCTGCCTTGAAAAGTGCCCTTCAAGTCTAAGGGGTGGGTTCTGGGGCACAGCCGTGTACCAGGTGAATGTTCTTTAGAGTAGAAGTGTGGGGGTAGGGGACTCACCTGCAGAGGGTCTGCCATGGTAAGGAAAGGGGGGTCCACCTCAGGGAACTCAGGGAGGTCCTGAGGAGGGTAGTTGGGCCTGATACGCAGGTAGACACTGGTCAAGTAGTAACTGGTGAACAGGAAGCAAACAGGTGCCTTCCTCCTGCTAGTCCCTGCTATCTTGAGTCCTCGCCAGTCACGGCTTCCTAGTGGGCAGGCAGGTCAGGAAGGAGCATAGTTAAAGGCTAGAAGGTGGATGAAGGGACCAGGTAGAGCACTGGCAGAGGGTGGGCTTGGGACGGACCCCCCAAGGGCGAGCTTACAAGGTGCACTGGACAGGTGCTGTGGGCTCCGGGCTCCCTGCAGGGGCCCAGCAAAGCAAATGGGAGAAGCATAACTTGTGCCATGGTGTGAATCCCTCTTCCTCATCCTCCAAGCATTTGCATCCTCCATATGCATTTTCTGGATTTTGGTAGGTGGTTTGGTGGTTGGTGTGGGTGGTTCTGGTGAGACGCTTCCACGTGTGCACAGGCTGGGGAGTGGACCTGTGAGGGGCTCCCTGCCCTGTGCTGGACAGGAGGGGGTCCAGCCCCTCATTGTGTAACTGCTATTCCAGCCTTGCAGTGGGACTCTTTTTTTTTTTTTCTTTCTTTATTTCTTTCTTTTTTTTTTTTTTTTTTTAGTGGAGATAGGGTCTCACTTTATGGCCCTTTGGTAGAGTGCCGTGGCATCACACAGCTCACAGCAACCTCCAGCTCCTGGGCGTAAGCGATTCTCTTGCCTCAGCCTCCCGAGTAGCTGGGACTGCAGGCGCCCGCCACAACGCCCAGCTATTTTTTTGTTGCAGTTTGGCCAGGGCTGGGTTTAAATCCGCCACCCTCGACATATGGGGCCAGCGCCCTACTCACTGAGCCACAGTCGCTGCCATTTTCTTTCTTTTTTTGAGAGGGTCTCACTATGTCACCCTGGATAGAGAGAGTGCTTTGGTGTTCACGGTAAACTCCAATTCTTAGGCTCAAGCAATCTTCCTGCCTCAGCCTCCCCAGTAGCTGGGACTACAGGTGCCTGCCACAACTTCGGGCTAGTTTTTCTATTTTTAGTAGAAACAAGGTCTCTTGCTCAGGCTGATCTCAAACTCCTGAGCTCAAGCAGTCCTCCCGCCTTGGCTTCCCAGAGTGCTGGGATAACAGGTGTGAGCCACCACATCTGGCCTGCGGTGGGACTTTTAAGAGGCTGTGGCCAGGAGAGCACAGCCTGGAGCAGGTCACTTGCCAGGGCCACCTCCCCCTCTGCCAGGACGGGCACGGGTTCCTTACAAGCACACTGGCTGTGGTACAGATGGGCACATGGAAATTTCCGTTAGCTATATGCTGGCTTCAGTGAGTGTACCTTAAAGAAAAGAAACTTAACTTTGCATTGATAGGCAAAGAATAATTGAAATATAATTAAAAGCATGAATTCTTCTAATTATTGGTTTTGTATAATGTGTGTTTAAAAACAAGACATCTGTTAAAGCTTCCTTTTGAATAGACCTAGCAACCAAAAGAGGGTAGCATTTTAATTAAAAATGGATTATTTCAAAAACAGCTTAATCATCCTGTCATCCACAGGCTTAGACCTTATTAATTAGCTATTGATAAATAAGTTGAAGCTCCCCAAAATGTAAATCTGTGGGGGTTATTTCTTGCATCTTCCGGTTAGAGTAGTGGTTTTCCGAGCCTGCCTTGTATATCTCAGATGTGAGCAGGAGAAAGACACATGGGTTAGTGTTCAAATTGCCTGTCCCATCCTCTAGGGACCCAGAGTGCCCTCCAGACCATCGACCACAGGTGGGAGGCAGACAGGCAACCTCTGTGCTCTGAAGACCTGGAAGGTGGTGTGTCGCCTCTGTTCCGAACCGTGACTCGGGCCCCAGTGACACTTCCTCAAGCCTCCAGGGAGCACAGATGCGGAATGTGCTGGAAGAGTCACCAGCTAGGACACCCGCCTCCTGCTCCAGGCTTGGAGATGGTCCCCGGCTGGAGCGCCTCCCCCTTTCAGGGCTGGTCTTTCTGGAGGGCAGTGTGAGCACAGCCCCATTTATCATCTTAAGTGGATAAAGACTTTCAAAGTGATAAATAGCATTCCTGTTTCTCCTTCAGCCAAGTGTGACTAAAACAATGTTTGGAATTGTGAGTGGGGATGGAAAGGCTTGTTAGAAGAGGGGTTTTCAGCAGTTCACACTTAATAGGGAAAACAGCCACCATGGGTCACGGGGTGCGAGGGTCTTCCAACCAGGGTCCCACCCAGGCTGGCCCTGCCCTGTGGTGTCTGGGGCCTCCCACCACTGCAAGTTTGACTCAGTCCTGGGATTTGCGCTTCTTGGAAGCTTGGGAGAACCTTCCCAGAGAGGAGATGTCTTCAGGGGTGCTGGAGGTACTGCCCTCCTGGCTAGGCGCCATGTTCTCCTGTCTTGCAGGTGGCTGGGGATCCTGGGTGCCAGTGACCCGGCTCCTCCTCGGTCCCTCCAGCCTAGGGGCTGACCACTGGCCTGCTGCTCCCTCTTGGGGGACCAGGCCTCTGTCTTAGTGGCCTGTGCTGGTTACCTTATCTGGACGGGCTTATGTGTCCTCCGGTTCTGATGGGCAGGGTGCCTGTTGCCTCTGCTTCTCTCCAGAGCCTTCAGCAGAGGGAAACTGAGGATGTGAGGCCCACCAGATGAATCAGGGGGCTGCAGAGGGCTGCCCAGAGCTAGGGATGGGGTAGGGGCAGAGATACCACTTTAGTTGCCACTATTTTGGAGGGGCGAGGGGGAAAATAGAATCTCACTCTGTCACCTTGGGTAGTGTGCCTGGTGTCACAGCTCACAGTAACCTCAAACTCTTGGGCTGAAGCAATCCTCTTGCCTCAGCCTCCCAAGTAGCTGGGACTGCAGGCACCCACCACAAAGCCTGGCTATTTTTTCTATTTTTAGTTAGTAGAGACTGGGCCTCGCTCTTGCTCAGGCTGGTCTCGAACTCCTGAGCTCAGGCAATTCACCCACCTGGGCCTCCCAGAGTGCTAGGATTACAGGTGTGAGCTACCACACCCACTTTAGAAAAGCATCAGTAGAAAACGGCACTTTCCGGAGAAAATTACATTGGAAATGACACAATTTGTGAAATATTTTAAGATGGTAAGGCTGAAAAAGGAATTTGTTGTTTAGAAATAAAATCCTGTCAGACTCTTTCAAAACAAGAGAAAAAACACTTTAGAGGATTTCAAAAAGCAGGTACTTTCTCTAGAGGGATAATGGGGGCACTCTGTCCTGACTGCATGGCCTGGGAGCCGGGCCCCTTGTCTCCTGCAAGGTCGGTGTTTGGGGAGCACCTGTTTGTTTCTTCCACCCCCAGGGGAAGTTCATGATGTTGGAGGAGGCTGGGATGGGAATCCCTCCACGGGGTGAAGCGGGGAGCCACTAGGGCCGAGGTGGCTGTCATTATGGTCCTATATCTTAGAGTATCAAGAGAGACAGACAGTACTCTGAACAGTGTTGATTCAGTGACCCAACCTCAAAGTTAACCATTAAATAAAGAAGGTGGCGAGTTGGGCACAGTGGCTCACACCTGTAAAATCCCAGCACTCTGGGAGGCCGAGGTGGGTGGATCCCTTGAACTCAGGAGTTCAAGACCAGCTTGGGCATGAGTGAGACCCATCTCTAGTAAAAGTAGAAAAACTAGCCAGGCCTTGTGGCCTGTGCCAATAGTCCCAGCTAGTGGAGAAGCTGAGGCAGGAGGATCGCTTGAACCCAAGAGTTTGAGGTTGCTGTGAGCTATGACACCAGGTTCTCTACCCAGGGCTACAGAGTGAAACTCTGTCTCAAGAAAAAAAAAAAAAAAAAGGCGGGGGGGGGGGAGAGCGCGAGAGGGTGGAAATGTTGCCAAGTGAGGCTCCTGCTGGGACTGGGAGCTCCAGGAAAGGGTCACTCGGCACCTGTGCTTGGTAGCAGAGCAGAAGACCCTCGGCAGCGCTTGGCACCTGCTTGCCCGAGGCCCTCAGCGGCCAGGTGTGCCGGAGCTGGCTCCTGGAGACTTCTTGCCACCCAAGTATTAGGATGGGACTCCCGAGGTAGGGAACGGAGCAGGCTCAGACAGAGGAGAGAACTGGGGCTGTGTGTGGGTTCATCCCCCCAGCTGCCATCTGGGGCTTGGGGAGCTCCTCCCCCTGCCAGATCTAAAACCAGGCTTGAGCAGGGCTTCCCGTGGCAGAGGGTCCTCACGACACTGACCGTTTCTTCCTGCTTCCCTTCCCACCTCTGCCATTATTTGCTTAATAGTTCTCCTTAAGCTGATTCATTTTTTAGAAGCTTTTTATCCCAGTCATGAGTGAACCCCAATATAATCTGCTATAAATGGAAGTTAACACTTTAACGACCTACTACGTGAAGCTCTTTAGCCGTGTACCACGCAGCGTCCTCTTGTGGACTCTTAAATAATGCTTTGGGAAACGTCCGCTCCCTTCTACCCACCTCACGCCTAGTCTCGCCTCCAGAGAGTTCCCTGCAAACCTGTCTGACCTGTGCCTTCCTGGGGAGGGCCCGAGGTAGGGTGCCAATGTCCCTTAGAACATGGCCTCTGGATTGTGTTGAGCTGGAATTGTCTCCATTTACCCTGGATGACCCTTTTGCTTCCTCCTCATGTAGTTTGAATCTCTCTGGATGATTCCTGGGGCCGCCTGGTCCATTTTAAAAAGGGAGTGTGTTTTTAGGGCCCCGGAAAGTGTTGAAAGCGTGACTGAGAGTGGGTCAAACGTGAGCAGATGTTGAGCCCAGAATAAGTCAGAGAACAGTTGGCACATCGTAGTTGAGTTTGCACAGCTCTTCCCCCACTTGCTCAAGGGTATCAGTCCCCAGCTGGGCCTAGAGTCACAGATCTAGAATTTCCTACTTGAGCCACACATCACGGGCTCCGAGTTTTTCTCCGATGTGTTGTCACCCTCCCAGACACCATTCCCTGCCCCAAAATCAGAAAGGAAGGTGGTGGAGAGGGTCAGGATGGGCCAGCTGCTTGGAAGAGGTGGAACTTGCCCCAAAAGCCCTAGCGAGGGCGGTGGGAAGTCCCTGCAGGGCAGCGGACTGCCAGGAGTCTGCAGGATCTGTCATTCAGAGCGACAGTGCCTCCGAGCCAGTGTGGAAGGCACAGTTAGCAGAAGACCGTAACACGGAGGTGTGCCCTGTGATCTTCATCAAAAAAGTTCAACGCGGATTGATAATATAAACGTGAAAACAGAGTAAGCCCACAGAAGATGATAGAGTTTATTGAATCATAGCAGTGGGGGATGACTTCTTAAGGGAAGAAACCATAAAGAAAAAAAGATTTAACAGATTTAACCAATAAAAATGTAAATTATCTGTCCAGAGATGCCATAAAGAAAATTAAAGAGCAAAGGGGAAACTTGTTACTAGTCAGATCCACTGCCTTGTGTCCTCCCTATATAAATCCCTTATGGATCAATAAGAAAAAGATAAATGTTCACATCTGTAAAAAAAAGGAGCAGGCCCTTCAGAAAGGAAGAAATAGGAGGAAACAGACACGTAAACCTGTTAAAACATGCCAGTTAGTCAGGGAAACGGTGACGGATGGTTTTGCCTACCAGATTCCTGGCCCTGCGGCAGACGCCCCTGCAGTGCGCTGCTCAGGACCCTAAAAATCCTCAAAAGCATTTGGCGTCCATTTTGCAGAACGTGACCTGAGACTCAAAAATGTGCATATCCTCAGTAATTCCCCTTCTAGGCATTTAGCCTGAGGACAGAAAAAAGGCACATGGCCAATGGGCACCTGTCATGTTATCACACAGCGGTGGAGGTAACTTAACCTACGCCTTGGACAGCGGGTAGCTGACTAAGGAACTCAGAGGCCCTGGTACTGCCCATGTAGCCATTTACTTACTCAAGCACCCAACGGAAATGTCCTGAAGCTCTTGTGTGCCAGGGATGGTTTAATGACAGATCAAAACCCAGTAGAACGGGAGGCTGGAGAGGCTGGATGGGTGATAGGAAGGCAGATAGACAGGGGCGGGATAGCGAAGGTTAAAGGGGTCTGGATACCTTTTATCCAGGGGCTCACGATGCCTCCCCGAGAAGAACACATTGGAGAGAGAGCTGTGGGTCTCTGGGCCACACTCGCCAGGTGGAGAGAAGGGACCACGGAGGCCCCAAGGGGGGAACCCAGCTGGCAGTTCCAGGAGTGGGCAAGATAGACCAAGTGTAAGAGAGCAAGGGGGCTGCAGTGGGAAACCAGGGGACATCTGAGCAGAGGAGTCTGTGATCCTACTTAAGATCCTTTGTGGAGCGCACTTTCTAGGGTACAAGGACTGAGCTGGGAGGCCAGCCAGACCACTGACCAGGTGAGCAAGGACGTGGCCCCCACTGGGGAGGGCGCAGTGCTGGTGGGGAGAAGTCATCAGATTCTGGACGTGGTGACAACATGAAACATAAAAATGGTATAGACGTGCATCTGGTGACAAGAGATGTTCTTGCTTTAGTAAGAACCTTTGACAGAACAGCTCAGCCCTCATCCAGGACCAACAGGTGGGCAGTTTCAGCTCCGTTTGGGTCCCATGTGCAGATACGGAGTGAAAGAAGTTAGGGGACAATGACTCTGTGAACACATCTGCTCAGAAAACCTGTCGGCTTTGTCCCATAAAGCTGAACCCCCCACAAAACCCCATGATGTGCATTCTACTCCTAGCGGTTTGCTCAGTAGAGATGCACGTGTCCCCCAAAAGAAAGTACGCACACACCCCCAGCCCCTGGCAGCATGACTCCTCATGGTGCCAATCCGGAAACACCTGAGTGGTCACCAGCAGAAGATGGAGGATACACTGGGGTACGCTCACCCTGTGGGACATCACCCAGCAGTGAGAAGGCACAGGTGACTGCTGCCCACCACCCATATAGTCTCTCAGACATGAGCGGGGCTGGGAGGGGACGGGGGGGGAGAGGGGGGAAGCCAGACGCAGAAGACGCCATCTTGCCTGATTCCATCCACATACAATTCTAAAACACGCAAAACTAACCTGTGGTGTTAGGAGTCGGCTGCCCTTGGGAAGAGAGACTGAGGAAAGGGGTGCCAGGGGCAGGGGGCTCCCCGTGTTTTGACAGGTCATTGTACTGTGTCCTCAGGATTTGGATTCTTTATGTATGTCATACTTCGCACAGAAGTAAAACAGCTTTTTAGAAAACGTTTATAACTGATTATTTTAAAAATCTGTGTTTATGTGTTAAAAAAGTCTGGAAGGATGTTTGACAAAACATTTGATTATGGTTAGTGATGAGACTGGATAATTTTCTTTCTTCTTGTAGAGAATTTCTAAGATCTCTTATATATATATGTAAAGTTTAAGCATGTCAGCAGTCGGGACTCTGACAGCTAAGGAGGAGATAGAATGTTTTATCCAGTAACTGATACCGGCACCTCACAAAGTCAACCTAACCAAGCATGTCACGAATAAAAGGGAAGATTTGTTAATTGAATGTCATGTTATATCCTCAGTTATGCTTAATACAAGATAGGCAATTTAGAATCCCCAATTATCCAATTAAAATGCTAATTATCTCATACCTTGATAAGGCCGCTCCTGGAGAGAGGGCGAGCTGCTTCTCCCCCGCCTCTTCCTGTTGTAAGCACCAGCTCCTGTGTTCTGCCAGCCAGCCTGGGGCACCCTCGCCGGGAACTGAAGAGGGCATTTGTCCTTGCAGACCTGTTTCGGCTTCCTTTGGGCCCTGTGTACAGGTGCAAGGTCCAAACCCTGGAAGGCGTTAGCTGTAGGGTCCCCCAGCGCCAGCGCCAGCCGAGCACATGATCTTTAGCCCCCGTGGCACCTGCTGTCCCAGCCCCACGCCAGCTGGCAAACCTGAAGCTTTGAAGGTATTCAGGTGGAGACAGCTTTGCAGCCCGAAGCCCTGCACGGACTCCAGGCCCAAACACAGACCCAGCAGGTTCCCTGAGCACAGCACGTCACCGCTCAGAGCTGCAGATTCCTTGTCTGTGAAGCGGGAAAACCGCTAGTGCCCCAGAGGATTGTTGTAGGTGCTCAACACTGCAGGTGGCTGTTGGGTTTTTCTTAGTTGAATGTCTGTGTAGCCTGCCCAGCATCTCAGTCCGAGTGGTCAGCAGGGCCTGGCTTGATCAGTCCGTGGGGAGTCCCAGGCCCTTGGCTGCCCCCCCCCCCCACAGTCCCTTAAATCAGAGGTACTTGAAGAGGGGGTCACCCTGGCAGGAGCTGAGGAGCATGGGACAGTGGCCTGGGCAGGCAGTGAGGCTCACGGAGTCTGTCTTCATCTGGTTGGCGCAGGCCTGAGACTCCTTGTGACCTGGCATCCCAGCCTTTGGGAAGTCCTCCTGGGAAGGTGTTCCCCCAGCTGGACATTCTCAGGCTGAGGTCCAGGGCCAAGGTGGGAAGGCTCAGGGAGTGCCAGACAGCAAAGAGAGCTGCTGAGGGTGAGGCTTCATGAGCCGAGGTTTGTTAAAAACGTGTTCCGTTTCTGGCTTTAGTCATTCTCTTCTTGGTGACAAACCATGTGAATGCCACTTGCTCATTTAAAACACACTAGGAGTCTCTGTGGCTTGTCCCTGGCTTTCTCTGGGGACTGGGGAAAGGGAGGTGCAGGGAAACCCCCCTAATTCGCTGCCCGGTCCTGGTACCTGCCCTTCAGGAAAGCTGCAGAGAGCGTGTGCCAAGGGGGGGGGGGGCAGAGCCCCGGCAGGTCGCTGGGGCCCCCACCCCCCAGGCAGCAGCACAGGTCCACAGGTCACCCAGAGCAGAGGAGAGGAGCAGCTTCCCTTCCCCCCAGAATCCGAGGGTAGTTCAGTATGGACTTCTGGTACCACGTGAAGTAAGTTTTTCTGCTGACCCCACTGGCAACAACGGCCGAGTTCTCTGCTGCTCCCACGGTGGGAAACCCAGATGTCCTCCCTCCCGCCCGCCGTCATCACCCCCTCCCACAGGCCTGCCTTCTCTTACTCTGAATTTTCTTCTAGTAAGTGGGTAGGTCTTTAATAGATGCCTCACTTCAGTTACATGATTATGAACATTTTTCCCCAGAAAATGTCATAATCAATAAAAGTAACTCAGTGCTGAGATAACCAGACACAACACTGTCATTTGGCCCCAAACAGTACAAGACTCTCAGCATCCCTCATCCCTTCCTTAGCGTTCAGGCCCTGGTCTGTCCCAAGGAGGTGAGACCCCTGGGTCAACCCTCGGGGGCAGCAGGGGGCAGAGGTAACAGCATGGAGGGACAGCTGAGGTGCCCTTTGTTGAGCAGGAAGCCTGTCTTTGTGCTTGAGAGCTGGTGCAGGGGACATGCCTGTTTGTTTTTTTGTTTTTTGTTTTTTTTCCTGGAGGTGGTAGGTGTGTCACCCTGCAGAGGAGGCTGGCAGACTCCGCATAGAACTTGGCTTCCCTAGAAGATGTGGGAGTGGGTGTCTGGGCTTGAATCTACACAGGCTCTGGTTGGTTTTTAGAGGAATAGCCAAAAGGCTGTCTCTCAAAGCCTGACGCTAGGCACCTGCAACCCCCTCCTTCCAGGCTCTGATGGTGCAGCAGTGATGGCTCACGCCCTGTGAGTGATGCTCCTGGCTGCCTAGCATTGTGCACTCCACACACGCTGAGTCATTTAACTGGCATAGCAGTTCTAGGAGGGAGCTACCATTGTCATCCCCCCGTTCATTTACAGATGAGGAAACTGAGGCACAGAGAGACTGACCGTGCAGCTTGCCGGTGGCAGAACTAAGGTTTGGCCTCAGAGTCAGTGTG
Organism: Loris lydekkerianus; assembly: GCA_963574355.1. Classification (NCBI taxonomy): domain Eukaryota; kingdom Metazoa; phylum Chordata; class Mammalia; order Primates; family Lorisidae; genus Loris; species Loris lydekkerianus. Next base: position 4,773 of record CAUYPK010035207.1, on the reverse strand, counting down.
AAGTGGTGCCCCAGGAGGCTGCAGGGGGTGGGGGGCACTCAGAGCAAGGGCACCAGGACAGGCTGGCTAGGGCATTCCCCCGCTTTGTCAGCCTGCCCTCCTGAGCCACCTCCCAGCCCATCTTCCTGCCCTGCCCTCTGCATCTTGTGGGGATCCCAGCCCATTGAGGCCCTTGCCTGGTAGGTGGAACGAGGTGGTCCCTGCTGTTTTTCTATACCGCCTGCTGCTGGTCTCCCTCGTCCCCATGTAGCCCTCGCTCATGGCCTGCGCTAATAGCGTGGCTGCTGGGGCAGCCCTTCTGCCATTATCTCAGGCAGCTAATGTGTTTTTGTACAGCTCCAGCTTATCTTCATGTTAGATGATAAACCTACGAGGGCAGGAGCTGGGCCGGGTGCCCAGGATGCTACACGGGCAGGATCTGTAGGCCCCAAGGGCAGGCCCAGCCATGGTGTCCCTGGAGACACCATTCTTGCAGATCCGGGCCTGGGAATCTGCTGTTTCTGTCCCATTTTTCGTCAGCAGGCACTGACACATGGCCTGCCCCCTGCCTCCCCGATACTGCAGTAACTCCAGTCACCTCGTTATTCACAGCACAGACTCTCCCAGGTTACTTAAGGGTTCTCATTTATGCCTGGGTGCAAAGCGCCTCCTACCCAAGTCTTGCTCAAGAGAAATTTATAGGCAAGAGTGTTAGAGAAATGGCCAGGCACGTAGAAGGAAGCGTCACAGCCCCCAGAGCACAGGGATGGCAGGAGAAGAGGCTGGCTGGCTGGGACTCGGGCAGACCCTGACCCTCCCTCTGCCCAGGAGGAAGCCCTGCTGCTGGGGGAGGTGGCGGGCACTGACCCAGGAGCCTCCGTGGGGTGCGCCACACTCACGCAGCTTGTGCCGGCCACAGATTTATTGAAGGAGCAGGTGGAGAGGGTCGCTGGGGGCAGCCACACTCCTGCCTGCCAGGCTATTTGCTGTCTTCTGATGGATGGCCTCTTCACTTCTACAAGTTCCGTTCCAGCTCTTGATAAAGTCCGCCTGTTATTTTTTTCATACTGTCCTTTTAGGTGTTGATTATTTTAGTATTTTATGTGTGTTTAAAGTTGCCTACCTGGGCTGGGCAGGCTCGGTAGCTCCCACTATAATCCCAACACTCTGGGTGGATGGCCTGAGCTCAGGAGTTCAAGACCAGCCTAAGCAAGAGCGATACCCAGTCTCTACTAAAAATAGAAAAACTAGCCAGGTAACTTGTGGTGGGCACCTACAGTCCCAGCGACGCAAGAGGCTGAGATAGGAGAATTGCTTAAGACCAAGAGTTTGAGGTTGCTGTGAGCTATGATGTCAGAGCACTCTAGTCAGGGGCAACAGAGTGAGATTCTGTCTCAAAAGTTGATACCTGCTAATTCTGTTATCAGTTCTTGGGGATCTCAGCCCACCTACCATATGTTGTATCTGACAACTCTGATAAACTGTTTTCTCTTGTGTTTTGTCATTTTGGGTGTGTGTGTGGTGTGTGGTATAGCGTGTTTGGGGGGGAGTGTGTGTTGTGTGCGCACAGATCCTGCCTAGCCCAGGTAACGGGGATGGCTGTCCAGTTTGGCTTTGGGTCACCTCCCACCAAGTGCACCAGGCATCACAGTCAGGGACCAAGTTTTTTGTTCTTTCCCTGGCTTGGGAATTTCCAAACATGTGGGTAGTTTACATTTGAACTTGAAACCCTAGGAGGACAGACCTACACCTGTGAATTCCAAGTCATTGTTTTGACTTTTGCCCAGAGCCCAGGCAAGCCTCCTGGTGGCCACTTTTGTCCCTGGTGAATTCGGGCTGCAGGTGTATCCCTGCCCAGGTCCAGCTTTGTAAACACAGGGGCAGGATCTCCGTTCCAGCCCCCTTCCTCCCATGTGCCCATGGCCTGTCACCGTCGCCACGTGGAAGGTAAAGCAAGGCTTCTCGGTCCCCCAGACACAGCGGTGTGTCCCTTTTTGGCCTCACTTTCCTCCCCTCCCCGTGAACTTGGCTTTGCATTTTGTGCATCATCTCTGAGTGTTGCATGTGGGAAGGTTTCTGGCTAACTGCTCTGCCGTCGTCGTTCTTATGGTGGTTCCAGAAGGGCCACATTATCCTCCAGTGAAACTTGGCCGCAGCCTTGGGTGAGTGTTAGAAGCAGCCAGCCCGCTGGGGGGAGGGGGGGACGAGTCACCTGGACCGTCCTCTGCCTCACAGTTGACTGTATTTCCCATGAGCGCTGAGTGACCTGCTGTCGCTGCCTTGATGTGGTGAACCATCGGCAGGAAGTCAGCCAGCAGCATGGGTGACAGCCTGTCCTCTAGTCTGTGCTAACCCCTGGCCACCCAGCCCTGCCTGCTGAGCTCTGCCCATGCACTTTGGGGCCTCACCCTGCCTGTTTATCAAGCATGGGCCCCAATTTGGGGCATCACTCCTTGAAGATCAAAAATATATCAGACCCCCTGAGCTCCACCCCCCTTGCCCGAGAAGTTGGGCCTCTAGAGTCTGCAGGAAACATGGGCTCATTGCATCCACCTGTCACTGTACCAAAAGCGCCTGTGTGTCCTCAAGTCGTGTCAGAAATGTTAGTTAAAAACAAAATTCAGTACCGAACTTCAGCACAGACCTCAGGCTCTTGGGGGCTAGAGTGAGCTTTCCACACGTGGGTTTTTTCCTCACCTCAGCTCTTTCTTAGGGAACCATGTGTGAAATCGTCAATGGGGCTGTAGGTTGCAGGTGAAAACTGGGTCAGCCTGGCCTTAGTGTGGTGCTTCTGTGAGTTGTGCCTTTTTCTCAAAATTAGTATTTTCTCCTCAAACACAAGCGAGGGCACGTGAGGAGGCTGCTGCACCGAGGGGGTTATGCGTTCGGGAGGGTGCTGTGGGTGTGGGGCCTGGACGCCTGTGTCCTCAGGCTGCTGCCTCCCCTTCCTCCCTGCTCGTGGAATTTGCTTGTTCGTAGTGCCTCTGCCTGTCCTCTCTGAAGCTGGCTGGGCCCAGTGCAGCCTGTAGTTGTCTACGTGTCAGCCTGCTGCCACACAGGCCCGCTGTCCTTATCACCTTGAGAATGGCCATGTGGCCCCAAGATTTACTTCTATCTGAGCAGGGCCGTGTCTCCCAGAGTGAAGGGGGCACCCTGGCTCCGTGGCGTGGCTCGGACCTCTCCGGCTACGTGGGAGTGCTGTGCCTCCAGGCAGGGAGGTGAGGGCACGTGGGTCAGCTCCCAGGGCTGCTGTTGTATGGCCTTGTGCACAAGGTCTGCTGTTTGGGACACAGACCTCTGCTCCGCCTCCTTGGGATTGTCTCTGCTGTGGCCACACTTGGTGACTTGTGTTTTACCCTCCTCGTGGCCAATTGAGACCAAGGTAGAAGCTGCCTGCGTGCTGCCACCAAGAATGTGGAGCTGCTGAGGAGGGGAGCGCGCGGCTTCCTTGCCTCCCTGGCAGATCCTGAAATCCTTTGTGTTGTGGAAATATTTCACCCGCAGATACCCAATTATCCTGTAAGGTTCGTAAGGCACGTCTGAAAGCCGATTGAATGCAGCAGAACCATTTCTGCATAACAACTACTTAATACCCAATCATAACAATTATACATAATTTGTGTTTACAGTGCCTGGAAGATTAAACTCCTCTATACAGATATTCTCTAAAACAGGTCCAGAACGTGTAGGGCAGAGCTGCCACTTGATGTGCCCTCGGACAGCCTTTGGTACCCTGAGGACAGCTGCCATGGTTGTGGGTGGGTAGTGTTGGGGCCACCTGGGCCTGCTTTGCCTGGTGGCAGGTGGGCTGAGCAGGGGCCAGGCGGGCTAGCTGTTGCCTGACCCTCAGGGGGAGGTGAGACGGGTCCCGTCATTGCCCCTCCACAGGTAGGTCTGCAGGAGGCCAAGCGCCTGGCGTGCCCAGAGACCGGGCAAAACCTAGGAAGCAGCTCCGTCCCTTAAAGTTCAACACCCCGTGCAGAGAGCTGAGGTGTGGGGACATGCAGTGTGGGTGGGGCAGGGTCCTAGCCACGCTGACGGTGTTGATGTGGCTGGCTTGACCCCCCAGTCCCTGCTGCCATGTCCAGGTCCCGCCGTGGGGCCCAGCCTGGAGGAGACGGCATGCCACCTCTGCAGCTCCCGCTGCTGGGCCTTTGTCAAGGCCGGTTGTCCTCTGGCACGTTTGTCTCACACCTTCTGGGCTTGCAGAGCTCTGCTGAGGCCCCACTCCCCTGTGGTTGACTCTGGGCTCAGCCTGGGGGATGGGGGCTGGTCTTCTACTGCAGACCTTGCTGCCGTCCCAGGTAGGAGGAAGCAGGGCCTGCCCGGCTCCCTGGAGCCTGCCCACCTCACCTCCATCCCCAGCAGCTCCTGCTCCCCTTTCTCCAGGTGAGCACAGACAGGACAGGAGTGGGTCCAAGGAAGTCTTGTGTTTCCCCTCCCTACCCCCGGGCATGCTTCCAGCCTCTACTGGAGGTTGTAGACACTGGCTGCAGAGTCACAGGGGGGGACACTGCCTCAAGCCTGGCAAACACACGTGTGGCCCATCTATCCTGATGAGCGTGGGAGAATGGCAAGCTCCTGGGACAGGTGGCTGGGCCCTGCTTCCTCCTCACTCCACACTGACCTCTGTGGCCAGTGGCTGACCTTGCACTCCATGTGGGCTGTACACTCACATTGGGGGGGGGGGGGGGGGAGGTTTGTCGCGGACCTGAAGGGAGCTGCAGCAGATAAACACCTGGGGTAAATGGGGGTGGTGGGCGGGCACGGGGGGTGTGGGCATCCCCGGGTGGC
>CAUYPK010035205.1:0-12989 GCA_963574355.1 Loris lydekkerianus | reverse complement strand
GCCTCCCGAGCAGCTGGGACTACAGGCGCACGCCACAACGCCCGGCTATTTTTTGGTTGCAGTTCGGCCGGGGTTGGGTTTGAACCCGCCACCCTCGGTATATGGGGCGGGCGCCCTACTCACTGAGCCACAGGCACATTTTCTTATCTATTTATCAGCTGATGAGAATTTGGGTTGTTTACACTTATTGGTTATTATTAAATAATGCTTCTTTTTATCACGAGATAATATTTTATTATATGGACATAATAATAATAATAATATTTGTGAGATAGGGTCTCTTTATGTTGCCCAGGTTGATCTCAAACTCCCGGGCTGAAGTAATCCTCCTGCCTCAGCCTCTCCAATAGCTGAGGCTATAGGCAAGTGCTCCTGAGCTCAGCAATATACTCATTGCTTTTATATGCAGTTATTTAACTATGAATGAGATGAAGATTTGAATATATTTTATCATTTTCCTTTTGATTTATTTTTACTTATTGAGTTGTACAAGGTGGTATATATTACATATTAATGATTTTTATCTGTTTCACAAATATATTGCAGTATATTTTCCTGTTTGTATAGGTTCAAATTCATTTTTCCCTTCCTTTAGAATGTCTTTTTAAATTTTAAGATTTAGAATATCTTTTTAAATTTTAAGATTACATATAAATAAATTAGATGCTTAGAATGTCTTTTTAAATTTTAAGATGCTCGGGAGGCTGAGGCAAGAGAATCGGTAAGCCCAAGAGCTGGAGGTTGCTGTGAGCCATGTGACACCACGGCACTCTACTGAGGGTGGTAAAGTGAAACTCTATCTCTACAAAAAAACAAAACAAAACAAAACAAGTCACGTTAGTGTTTCATTTGGCCCTGCATTGAGTTTATAGATTAATTGATGAAATGGATGTCTTTATAATTGTCAATAGTCTTCTTAAAGGTGTAGGCAAAGAGGGAAAATCTGATATGGGAAAGAAAGGAAGAGGATGAGGAAGCAGAGAAGGATGAGGGCGATAAGGAAAAAAGGAAACAATTTCCCCCGTAATTCACAGTTTAGAATATAAGATAAATTTCATTTTCTCTCTGAATAGCACAAAACACATTTTAAAATCATATCAAGGTCTAAAACATCCCAGCAGCATGCAATTACTATTTCTAGCTGGTAGACTGACAGTTCAGGGCAGCACCTCGGCCAAGTTCTTTAACTTTTACATAATCATTCTTAAGTGATTTCTTTTCTTTGGGGTATTTATTTAGAACTGAGTATAAATCCTTTTTGCCTTCAGGTTTTTGGCAGCCTCTGTCAGAATAAAATTAGGTAATGGAGGGCTATATATAATAATAGGAAGGCTATATATAGCTATATGCAAGCAATCTAATTGATGGCAACTTTATTCTGATATAAGCTACTTTATGTAAATTTGGACTCTTACCCAATTTCAAATCCTGTCCCACTGTCAAAATTATTTTCAGATTATCCAAAGTGATAGGTAATAAACAGAAAAATAGGTTAGCACTCATTCTTAGCTCCTCAGACCTCTTCATTTTGAACAGTTTCCTTTATAGAGTCATAAAATTAAAGGTTATTTTCCTGCAATTTTTCTCCCTCTAAATATTTGGATAATACACTAGGGTGACCATGAAGACAGCCAATCTGCAAAGAAAAGCTAAAAGAACAGGGAGTCCAAATGCACTTGGAGTACCTGGAAATTACACCTGGCAGCCAGCAACCTTTTGTGCCGCTTTGTTGTACGGTATTTTCTGGCAGCAGGCTTTCAAGGGTGCCTTTATTTCACTGATTACTAAATTAGTGTTGGATTTAATGAGAGAGATCTGTCCTTTTATTTGTGCCTTTTTTCCTTCTTCTTCTTCTTACTTAAAAAAAAAAAAAAGGGATCAGCATCACAAAAGCTTTGTACATTTCTAGTTTGCTTTTGATGATGTGACCCTTTGCTCCCATCTATCTCCATGGTAATAAGCTTCTTCCACCTCCCTTTTCGAAGCCTCAGATACTTAGCAAGCTTCAGGACTGGAGAAGAGTTATGCAGAGAAACAAATTCGTTCGTCTCTGTAAATAGGCACCATCTTCAAAGCCTAATAATTTTCTTCAAAATGTGATATGTTTTTCTTAGCTTGAAAATAGGAGTATTTTAGATAAAATATTTGAAAGTAAAATTTGCATCTCAGAAAATACATCTTAGTAAGTGACCATATTCCAAAATACAACTTGGGCAGCATTTTAAAACTGAAAGAGGCATCAGGCTTCATGTAGTCCAAGGTACCTATTGTACATGTGAGGAAACTGAGGTGCAAAGTGTTTTAGCATCTTGTATCTAATCAATGGGGCCGGGACTTAACCTTTTGCTTCCCAGAAAGATATTCTTTCCTCTGTTACTATCTTTTCAATAATAATAATTAAGTTAATGACTATGTTTAGTAATGTAAGAGATAATATATTCAAGAGGCTATAAAATGCAAGTAATTATGATGTCTGTGCTTAGCAACTTTTCATCACAACTTGAAGTTTTTTAGAAGTTGATCTTTTAGTTTTTAAATCATGTTCTCTTAAAGAATATACTCATAGAAGTCAATATTCTGAAAAGTGAGTTATACACATGTACACTCAAAAACATAGCATAAAAATTTGTAGTATACAAATAAGATTTTAAGTGATAATCTCTGAGTAATGGTTAATGTAAATATTCTTTAAAAAATAACATTCTGCTTATTTTTTCTATTTTTACATATACATGTGCTTATTAGGTTTCCATTTTTTTGCCTCCACAAAATTAAAAAGGCTTAAATTTTAATAACAATATCGATGTTTAAAATAAGGACTAGCGGGCGGCGCCTGTGGCTCAGTGAGTAGGGCACCAGCCCCATATGCCGAGGGTGGCGGGTTCAAACCCAGCCCCGGCCAAACTGCAACAACAACAAAAAATAGCCGGGTGTTGTGGTGGGCGCCTGTAGTTCCAGCTACTCAGGAGGCTGAGGCAAGAGAATCGCTTAAGCCCAGGAGCTGGAGGTTGCTGTGAGCTGTGTGATGCCACGGCACTCTACCAAAGGGCCATAAAGTGAGACTCTGTCTCTATTAAAAAAAAAATAATAAGGACTAGAAACAAAAACCTCGTAAAGAATGAATGAGCATAAATACATTCAGAAAAGTAATCAGACAATTGCTACATCGAAATATTAAGAAATAATAATGCAAAGAAAGTAACATTCACATTGTCAAATAAGAGTGTTTATTATAGAATGCTTTGACTCTGAGATTCAGTATGGAGTCATTGGTTAACTTCTTATTAAAAAAAAATAACATTCTGTTATTGTTTATTTTCTATATAAAACCTGTATTACTTTTTTATTAGCATAAAAACCCTTTTTATTCTTGGGAAAAATTTGCATATTTGATGCTTAAAATGTATATCATTCATACTTGGTCCAATCCCACTGTTCTTTCCCACAAAATGTAAAATAATTTATGCTTCCCCGTAGCCTGAGATATTCTTCCCTGCTTTATCTGCTATGGTTTAGTGCTGGGGCCTGAAATGGCTGTGTTCCACATTCACAAGATGTCAGGGATTCTCACTTAGCCAGGAAAGAATGGATGGTAGAACTCAAGGTCTTTATAATATGTCTCTTTCATATTTTTATTTTTGGACTCACACTTTGTTTATTGTTTTGTTTAAGCATTCCTTGTATGTAAAAGATAATATTAATTAGTACTTCTGAGAGTTTCTTACCTGAGTAATTCAAAGCACTTTGTATGGCTTTTATGGTCTCATTAAGATATGTGTTTGGTCGTAAAGACTTTTGGCAGTTCTGCAGACAAAACCCAGATGATCGATTGCATCTAAGAAATCATGGGAAACCCTCTGGGATTAAAGAGGTGTCTAAGAACAACAATAACAAGGGCATGGTGTCTTATAGATGGCAGGTGCTGAGAAAATGCTCTGTGATTCCAATCCAGAGATTACACCAGGGCTTGGTTATATTTTTGATTATTTCTTAAGGCCTCAGCCCACCAGGTAGTCAGAGCACAGTGATCAGGCATAATCAACCTGACCAGAGCCAGTTGCAAGTTATAAGTGTATCTCTACTCCTTGGCACCTGAAACATTGCAAACAAATTAATCTCCACTGACTTTTTTCCTTCCTTGATTACAGTTGAAATCAACTAGATCCAAATAGGTTGTACTATCAACAATATTGATTTAATCCTTTTCATAGGATATAGCTTGAGACCTTGAGAAATGATTAAATAATAACTTACTATACCTTCTTCTACACCTACCTTAAACATCTTCCTGGGAAGAACTCTAATTGATGACAAGAGGAGGATAGAAAAGGGAAATATAACTTATGCTAAAATATTGAAAATTCATGGGAAGCACATATTTTAAATGATGCGTCCACATAGATCTCTAGATTTTAACCCCAAACCTGCTTCTTCACCAGTAGTCACCCCTTTCTAATACATGGTACTGATTGCTCAAGCCCCAAACCAGAGAGCCCCCAGGTTCTTCCCTTCACTCCCAAATTCAATCCATCAGCAAGTCCTATCAGCTCGCTTTCCAGAAAGTTTCTCCACCCCCCTCTTCCCCACTTCTTTTCCTCTCCAAAGCAGTCCTCTGGTCCAAGCCCCTGTCATCTTTGACATGAACAGCTTGATGACTCCTGGCTGCTCTCCTGCTTTCCGGTCACTACAGTCCATTTTCTTTATGGTGACCTGATTTAAAGCAGATTGCACATGTCCTACCACTGCTCAAAATCATCCTTTCTCACAGAACAAAATCCCAACTCCTTTTTAAGAACCTAGCGTGCCTACTTGAGCTAGGCACTGCCTCCCTCCAGCCTGTCTCTCCATCCTTCCCTCCCTGCCCCTCTTTTCTCTGGCTGTGCAGACACTCTGGTGAGTACCGATGGCTCCTTCCCCTCCAAGGACCTTCCCGCTGGTATCCCTTCATTCAAATCTTGCCACCTGCTTTCTCCTCAGGGTGGCTTTCCCTCTCCATCCTACCTAAAAGGGCACCTTGCTCCCCTCTCCTTGCCCTGCCTTCCCCTTCCTGAGAGCTCTTTTTAGTATCTGAAATTACCTTGTATTGTTTGTTTTGTTTTCTGTCTCTGCTTCTAGAACTCCGTCTCCAAGAAGAGAGATGTTGTCTTTCTTATTACCCACTATGAGTTCAGCTCCCAGAGCAACTCTTCACATATAGAACGAATGGTTTGTTTTTAATCCTTTTTTCTATTGAAAACAAACATTTTGGGGATGAGAATGTTGGAGGATACGTTGGAGGATACGTGAAGAGTAAGAAATCAGCGTGCAGACTGCCCAAGAGCAGGCAGATTGCATTCCTACCATGGATCGATGCGGATACAGGCAAGCGCTGCCCGTGGATTTCTGGGCTCAGAAAAACGAGGACCTGGAAGGCACCGCCGCGAGCGCCGCGAAGGCCGGCTGCCATGTTTACCGAGCGCCGAGCGCCCCCTGCAGGCGGATGTCTTCCTGACAACCGAGACGCGCTCGTCCTGTGTTAGGACCGTGATTTGCAAATTTGCGGATAATGTGTAAATATTTGCGGGATTGAATGATTTGATCCTCTCCACGTTCGGAATGAAATTTTAGATTCTGGTGTGTGTGTGTGTATGTAAGAGATTGAGAGAGAGAGAGAGCTTTCAAAATATCTACCTTGGAGTGTTCAGACTTGGGAGACATGTCAGTACTCCCTGAGTCAGTTGATCACAATTCCAGTGAAGAAGCGATCAAACATTTTTACAGCGACAAACAAGGTGATACTAAAGTTTATGCGAAAAAAATAGGGAAAGATAGTCAGGAAAACAATAACAAAAACTTTTAGCAAAGACCAGCTCGACCTCATATCGACCTTCTCCAAGCCCAGGTAATCTCTGCGCTCTGGAAGGCTGAGGCGGGAGGACTGCTGAGCTCAGTAGTTCGAGACCAGCCTGAGCAAGAGCGAACACTGTCCCCTGCTAACAAAAAAAAAAAAAATAGCCGGGCTTTGTGGCAGGTGCCTGTAGTCCCAGCTACTCAGGAGGCTGAAGCTCGAGGATCACTTGAGCCCATGAGTTTGAGATTGTTGTGAGCTATGATGCCACAGTATTCAACCCCAGGGTGACAAAGACTCTGTCTCAAAAAAAATTTTTTTTTTTCAAATGAAAAAAAGAATAAAGCATTTTGAAGGAGAAGAGCTTTATCAGATATTAAAACCTAGTATAATTATAACAGAGTGGTTCTGGGTCATGACTAGACAAGAAGACTAATGTGATAGAATAAAAAGCCTCCCAGTAGAAAGAACTACATGTGGAAATTTAGTATATGAAGAATTGTCATCTCAAACCATTGGAGCAAAGATGGATTTTTAAAGAAATAGTCTGGATTAAATGGTACACTTGGAAAAAGATAAAATTAAACTCATACCTCACACCATACTCAAGAATAAATTCAAAATTGCCAGGGATCTAAATGCAAAATACTAAATCATATGAATGCTAGAAGAAAACATGGAGTAGGGAAACCTCAAAATCTAGAGGCAATGAAAGAAAAGATTGATAAATTTAACTACATAAAAAAACTAAAATAATTTTTTTGGCAGGGCTAAAAATATCATTACAAACAAAATCAATATCATAGACAGAAGGATAATATTCTGAATACATAAAGAACACTCAAAAATGGAAGGACAAAGGATCAAAAACCTAATAAAAAATTGAAAAACTACATTAATGGACAATTCTGACAAGAATATGGGGGGGGGGGGAGTGTTAATTTACTGGTTATGTGGGAAATAGACCATCTGCATCAGTCTCCATTAGCAAACAGAAAACCCAAATAGGATAATCTGGGGGAATTTGATAAGGCGTCAGTTAATTAAGGGAAACTAACAAAGAGTGACACGGTACTGTGGAGTTTAGCAAGAACCAGGAAGCCATTACCACCCCAGGCCGGAGCTAACTTAGAAGGAACATCACATAGCTGCCTGGAGAACCGTAAAACCAAACCACAATGACTCAGGTGGAATGGACCTGAGGGAATGAATAAAGTGACCTCACTCACTCCCACCTCCTTCATGGGGCGTCCATCAGTGTTACCCAGTGGCTGAACTCAACCAGAAACCAAAAGGTAAAGATCTATCTTCGGGGGCACAGAGCAGGCAAAGAAGGGAAAAAAACTTTACCTGGAGAGATGAATGGGAAGTATGAAGTACATCTATCATTGCAGACACAGGGTGCACCATATATCAAGCAGAGAGCCTCTGAACGATCATGAGACATCACTGTGTAGAAGATAAGAGGCCACCCCCTTTTAAGAGTAGGTCTGGGTGAGAGTTAAGTGATAGAGCTGAATCTACATGATCATGAAGCTTTACTGTATTATTATAACGCTAGTAATAAAAGTGTGGCAGGTGAAAGGTAACCACACACTCTTTGCCATTATTCTCATTGAGAAATGGGGTGCAAGTGTCTCCTCCCCTTGGCGTGGTCATGCTTTGACCAGTAGGGTATCCTGCAAGTGGCGATGTGCAAGTTTCCGGGCAGCTTCTGTTTCCTGGAAAATGGATGTTGAGTGGAGCCCTACGGTTCTGTTTCAGAAGTCTGACTACCCAGAGGGTGCCATCCAATCAGGAAGCCTAAGCTAGCTACATGAAGAAACTGTGGGAGAGGGAGTGAGAAGGGACAGAGGAACACAGGGAGAGAGAGAATGAGGTGCCCAGATAGCCCTCAGCTGCTCTAGGCCCCCAGTCATTTCAATCATTGCAGCTGAGGCCCCAGATGTTCTAGAGAAGAAGCTATCCCTTGCTATGGTATCTTTGAGTATAGTAGTTATAAATTTTTTCAAGCCATGAAGTTGCTGTGCAGTGATAGAAGCCTTGAACAGAATTTGGTACTTGGAGTGGGATGCTGCCATAACATACACCCAAACCACTTGACGTGGCTTTGGGACAGGGGGTCAGGGAGAAGCAGAAAAAGCCTTGAGGAGACTGGACAGTGTGAAAGACTAAGACAAATATTTGTGGAAGTTGGAAAACAAAAGACTTTCTACACAGTGACAGAAAATGTGGCAACACTGTAACATGGGAAATAAGAGTACTTTGTAACTTCTGGGGTTGGCTAGGGAGATCTCCAGGAAGAATGCAGAAACTTTCTAGTTGCCTGTGATAAAATAGGAGACCAGTGAGATGATCTAAAGAAGAAATTGTTCAAGTTTTTAGAAAAATTGGAAGAAAATACAAAGCAGCCAGGATTTACTGGGTTCTAAAATAAAACGGCTTCGGGTCTTAGATCAAATCCAGAGTAAGAAGCTTTGTAGAAAAATTTCAGGGCAGAATTGGTAGTATGTAGTTCTTCTAAGACTCTCAAGGATGTGCCTCCTAGAGCAGCTTAGTAAACAATAGAGATTTTAAGAATCTTACGGACATTGTCTCACATCAGTCTCAAAGAAAGCTCAGGTATGTCCTTTTCTTTGTTTTTATTTCAAGTCAATGTGAGGGTCACAACTAGGAGATCACAAAATTTGCATCTGTTAGGTAGAGTTCCTGTTGTAGTTGTGTCCCGCACCCAAAAGGTGTACCAGACACCCTAACATTGTGCCCATTAAGTGGGAGCACAACAATCCGCCCTCCTCCCCTCTCCTCCTCCCTTGTTTCCCTTCTCTCCAACTTGAAATGAATTGAATTTTTCTCCTATGGGGTGGGGGGTGGGGGGATTAGATCATCTACTGGCTTTATATTAGTATTCAGTACATTGGATATTTGCTTTTCCATTCTTGTGATACTTTACTAAGAATGTATTTCAACTCCATCCAGGTTAATACAAAAGATGTGAAGTGGCCATCTTTTTATGGCTAAATAATATTCCATGGTATACATATACTATGGGTTGTTAATCCATTCCTGGGTTGATAAGCCCAGGATTTCTAATGCATAAAATGGGCACATTCATATCTACTTCACAGGGTTGCTGTGACTATTAAACAAAATAACATCCATTCATTCTAAATACAGAGGGTGCCAAAAAAAATCTGTTCACATTTTAAGAAAGGAAAAAACTGTACTAAAATTGTAATACTCAATATATACTGATAACAAAAGATGCTTTAAACGTGATACTCCACATTGCTACTGTAGTTCAACTTGAAAAAGTAATACATAGTACACAAATAACATCTCTTAAAATGTATATATATTTTTTGGCACATGCAGAATATGCTGAGGGCTTACTCTGTGCCAGGAACCAGTGCTTGCAAATTCCTGATTGATAGTAACCTTTAGGGTTCTGGAACAAAAAATTGGAATTCTCAGGAATTTTTGGGATTCTCAAAATCTTGAATTAATTTGTGTTTTCCTATAACACCTTCTTTATATGTCCTTAAATAACAGTGATAGACCATAATAATAAAGAGTGAACCGTTTTTCCGTGATCAGGTTATACTAAAAGTTTCTGGAATTTTCTGCAAAAACAAACAAACAAAACCCCCAAGACAGATGTGCAGAAACAACCTAAATGTCTACCAACCCAGGAATGGATTAACAAGCTGTGGTATATGTACACCATGGAATACTATTTAGCCATTAAAAATATGGAGACTTTACAGCTTTTGTATTAACCTGGATGGAAGTGGAAGATATTCTTCATAAAGCATCACAAAAATAGAGAAGCAAGAATCCTAGCTGCCTCCATATAAGGGGTGGGGTAGGAGAAGGAGGGCATAGGGAGAAGGGAGGAGGATGGGGGATCATGGTGTATGGCACACCTCTTGGGTGTGGGACACAATTATAAGAGGGACTTTATCTAACAAATGCAATTGGTGTAACCTGATTCTTTATATCCTCAGTGAATCCCAAACAATTAAAGCAAACAAACAGGGCGACAACTGTGGCTCAGTGAGTAGGGCGCCAGGCCCATACACCGGGAGTGGCGGGTTCAAACCTGGCCCTGGCCAAACTGCAAACAATAAATAATAATAATAATTAAAACAAAGAAACAAACAAACAGATGTGAGGGTGGGTACCTGTATTCCCAGCTAGTTTGGAGGCTGGGGCCAGAGGATGGCTTGATCCCAGGAGTTCAAAACCTGGGCAACATAGCAAGACTTCATCTTAGAAAAAATAAAAAAATTAAAAACAAAACAAAACAGGGCCAATACATATGTAAGTTATATGGTTTATTACTATGATGCATGCGTAGATATTGGGTTGAGATTATAGTACATTCCATGACATGTAAAATGATTCCTACCTGATATAGACATTTGATAATAGAAAACATTAAAAGGAGATAATCTTAACACAAAGTAAATGCCAAATAAAGTTATTTAAATAATTGAAAGATAATACCACAAACATTTAAATTTTGGAAGTTATAATTCTTAAAACAAAATTTAAAAACACATAAAGAATTAACTGCCCTATCTGATCCTCTTGGTCTTTGTTTCATGACAAATATTCCAGATGCAGGATGTTTTTTCATTTTCTGCTGACCTTAGTTAAATTATTAGGAGTGTGTCTAAAGCATCTTCAAGCTGGGTGTTGGGATGCGTGTTTATCATAAACTCATTCCCTTTTCTTAATGATGAAAATACTGTCTCTTTTTCCTAATTTCTATTTTTCTCTTCAAGTTTATATTGTCCTTGCTAATCTGAATTTTAGATCCGTTTCTGGCTTCATAATTGGTAGTCCCCAACTTTTACTCCTCTTTGCATTTCTTTTGATAAAACACAGAAGTCTTTCCATTAATGATTTTTCTAATTAAGCTATTTTATTCTTGTTTGTCAAAGCAAAAAAGTTGCCCACCTCATATTAAGCTACTAACATTACTTAAATATTTAATGAGGAAGATTTGATCTTTTTTCTGCATTAAGCAATTCAATTCTAATTTCTTTTAAAAGCGTACTGCTCAAAGCAGAATTCTGTTTTTGATTAGAAGATTTGGATCATGATTACTCAATGTTTCGGCTACTAATCAAACAGGGATGAAGCAATTTAATGTTTCCCTCTTAATTTCATAATATTTTAGCTGTCATAAAATAATTTTTTTTTCTTTTTTTTGAGACAGAGTCTCAGTTTGTAGCCCTTGGTAGAATGCCATCCTCCCAAGTAGCTGGGACTACTGGCACCTGCCACTATGCCCAGCTATTTTTTTTTCTTTTGTTGTAGTTGTCATTGTTGTTTAGCAGGCCAGAGCTGGGTTCAAACCCACCAGCCCGGGTGTATGAGGCCGGAGCCCTAACCACTTAACTACGGGTGCAGAGCCCATAAAGAAATTTTTATCACATTTAAGATCCTTAAAACTCTTTCAATCATTTTTTTATGTGCATTTGACAGTGTTTTGGAGTTGAAAATGACCTCCAGTTTTTTTTTCCATTTTCATTCTTCTTTCAAAAGAGAGTTTCTCATTGAAGAAAATGTAAACCGTTTTATCATTTTTCTTATTCTAGAAATAGCCAGAAGGACATCATCTTTCAGATCATACTGACCAGCCCTGACTGTGTGGCCTGAATCATTGCTTCATCTTTCTCATATTCAGTATCTGCTCTGTGCTCATTTTCTCTGCTACTTGTTTTGGATGCTTCATCTTTAAATTTTTGAGCAAAACACTTTTGCTATAGCAAGGTGACGTAGCATACCTGCTGAAAAATTTTTAAACTTGTTCATCATTACTGAGCCATCACTAGTTGTTGATATTGATGAAATTCTTCACTGATATGTTTCCATGAAGATTGTTCAACTTTATTTCTTGCAGGAAGAATTATAATGCTCTCCCCTGGGGTTTTCACTTATTTTCTCAGAAGTAAGAAAAATATTGATTACCTGAGAAATTCTGAGAAGGCCTGGAAACATCACACTGTGGCGGGTGCCATGGGCACAGCAGTCAACAGAAGACTGGATCCCTAAATTGAGGTAAAAACGTGGTCCATGTCAGGCAGTGAAATGACACTGAACAAAACAGGGTGATGTGTTAAGTTTGGCTATTGTATATTTCTGTGGTCCCCCACCCAGAGCTGTGGACCAGTAACAATCCCTGCCCTGTTAGGAACCGGTCCACACAGCCAGAGATGATTGGAGGCTGAGCGGAGCTTCCTCTGTGCCTGTCAGGACCAGGGCCACACGGCAGGAGACGGGCTGTGGCTAAGCGGAGCCTCCTCTGTGCCTGTCAGGACCTGGACCACATGGCAGGAGACCGCCTGTGGCTGAGCGGAGCTTCCTCTGTGCCTGTCAGGACCTTGGCCACACGGCAGGAGACGTTCTGTGGTTGAGTGGAGCCTCCTCTGTGCCTGTCAGGACCTGGGCCACATGGCAGGAGAAGGGCTGTGGCTGAGCAGAGCTATCTCTGTGCCTGTCAGGACCTGGGCCACACGGCAGGAGAAGGGCTGTGTCTGAGCAGAGCTTCCTCTGTGCCTGTCAGGACCTGGGCCACACGGCAGGAGAAGGGGTGTGATTGAGCGGAGCTTCCTCTGTGCCTGTCAGGACCTGGGCCACATCGCAAGAGACGGGCTGAGGCTGAGCAGAGCTGTGTGGCTGAGAGGAGCTTCCTCTGTGCCTGTCAGGACCAGGGCCACACGGCAGGAGAAGGGCTGTGGCTGAGCGGAGCTTCCTCTGTGCCTGTCAGGACCTGGGACACAGGGCAGGAGACGGGCTGTAGCTGAGCGGAGCCTCCTCTGTCCTTCTCAGGACCTGGGCCACCCAGCAGGAGACGAGCTGTGGCTGAGCAGAGCTTCCTTTGATCATGTCACGACCTAGGCAACATGGCAGGAGACGGGATGTGGCTGAGCGGAGCCTCCTCTGTGCCTGTCAGGACGTGGGCCACAAGGCAGGAGACGGGCTGTGGCTGAGCGGAGCTTCCTCTGTAACTGTCAGGACCTGGGCCACAGGGCAGGAGACGGGATGTGGCTGAGCGGAGCTTCCTCTGTGTCTGTCAGGACCTTGGCCACACGGCTGGAGACGGGCTGTGGCTGAGCCGATCCTCCTCTGTGCCTGTCAGGACCTGGGC
>CAUYPK010035204.1:0-19457 GCA_963574355.1 Loris lydekkerianus | reverse complement strand
TATAGGATCGAATGGCAGGTCTATTTTTAGATCTCTAAGTATTCTCCAAACATCCTTCCAGAAGGGACGTATTAGTGGGCATTCCCACCAGCAGTGTAGAAGTGTGCCCTTTCCTCCACATCCATGCCAACATTTCTGGTTTTGGGCTAAGTTTCTGCCTGAGAGAGTTTTGCTGATGACAGGAAACATACTATATGATATGGCTTTCAGGTTCCCTGATAGCTGCGTGAGCATAACTATAAGCTGTCTCTTCTGCTCATTTGTCACTCTGTGACAGAAACAGGATTTGCATCAGTCTGGCGAAAACTTTTGAGGTGAGAGAGTCATTGGCTCTGAGTTTTTTCCTCAAATGGGTGATTTGAGAAAAATCTTCCTCTAAACCCCGAGTTCCTGGAGGGAATCAGCAGAAATCGAAAGCAGGAAAAGACAGGATAGGAGGTCTCTTAATCAATTCTTGCTTAATGACAGTGGTCTGGGTGACAGATCAGAGAAGGAACAAGCAGCATTTGGCAATAATCACAGCCACAGTTAACCATATGACCATGAAGAAGTTCTTGTTTGTCCTTTAAGTGGATTTTATTCTTGAATTCATTGCTCCCAAGATTTGTATCTTATTCTCTTTCTTTCTTTATATATTTAGTTCTGCAAAGCAATATGAAAACCTCTTAATACTCAGTAATTCCTGTGTTCAGATTGCTTAATACCTGTTTCCTATCTCATATCTCCACATCCATGATTATTTATATTTGCCTGATGGTAAACATTTTTTCCCTTGGTAGAAAGCATTCATATGTATTTATATTTGTATCTATCATTCGCTCTTAGTAAATGTCCATAAACCCATAGTAATAAATAATTCCCTCGAGACCCATCAATTCTTCTCCTTAGTTTTATCAATTCAGGAATTAGGGGAGCATTGGAGTAGGGCCTGAAAATTGGCCTGGAAAGGGAGGTTCTGACACACGTGGGTCTGAAGAAGTTAGGACGTTGGCGGAGGAGGGTGGCCCTGCAGCTTAGGACCTTGTCAGTGATGTGGGGGACACGGAAGAAGCTAAGGCCAAAGCAGCCCTGTTGGATTAGAGGCTGGAGGGACAGGTAGCAAGAATTCTGGAGCCAGGGAAACAAACACATCCACAGGGAAGACTGAATGACAAGGCCAGAAAACTGGCCCAGAAGGTTAGGGGGAAGAAACAGCACCCAGACCCCACGTCTGGACAGGAGATTCAGTTAGAAAATATAGAGCAAAGAGAACAAAGTGACCTTGCTGACGGGTGCTGTGAGCCTTAGAAGGACTGTGATATGCTTTCTGCACTGGACCAGGGCGAGGTCAGCCTGTGGCAGCACCGAGCTTGGAGGCAGAGAAAATGGGAGGAGATGCAGGCGGAGTGGGGGCCCAGCATCCCGGCTGCACCTGTGGCAGTATTTCATCCGGACCCAGTCAGGTTGCTTATATCTGCATTTTCTAGATAGCCTCTGTCTTTTTTAGTTTATTTATCAATACTGTCTATATAGCACCACATAGCTCAAACTTCCAACCTTTTCGTATTTTTTAATTTAGGACAGACAAAAAAGTAAAACTCTGTTGGTATGCTTTTACTGCCTGCCATTTCCTGATTCATTTCAACTTGCTTTAATTTATCCAAGACCAAATAAAATGCAGAATTCTTGTCCCATTTTTAGTAGCTCTGAGGATGATGCTTTGCTGCTGTTATCTATGAATAAAAAGAAGTGAAAGAATTGCTGTAAATTGGGCTTTTAGTGCCAACATTTTTACCTCTGGGTTCTTGCTGCTTTTGGAAACAGCCTTGCCTGACCCACTCCTTTACAGAGCATTTAAATGGGCCAAGTGCAAATCTAGACATTGTGACGGAGTTTAAAGTTCAGCTTTCCCTATTGGATTGTGGATACACACTGCAGAGGGTGGATGTGAGTAAGTCAGTGTTCACATCACTAAGTGCTCCTCTGCCAGAGTCAGACAAGGTAGGCTCCAGTGGCTGGTTTGATTTATCGTCTGAGAAGGTTCAAGTGAGGAACAGTTAATGCTACTGATTTCCCTCCTACTATGGTTGAAAAGGGATTTCAAACAGTTCACACCAGAGTGTAGGGGTGGGGAAATTTCAGGAATGGAAAAGACCTAGTAAATTGCAAGAGACGTGAACAGCAATAGTCTATTATTTACCTGCTGGTCTCATCTGCGGAAAAAAATCAGATTTTTATTAGGATGATACAAAACCTGGCTAGACACCCAGACAGAGAGGTGCTCTGGTACACAAGCGTCCCTGGCTGGGCAGGTATGGAAGGCTGGTGTGGGCAGCCAGGGAGGGGCAAAGGCTGTGTGAATGGGTGTCTCCCTGGTGAGAAAGATAAATCAAATCTTCAAATCTTGGCTGGTTTGAAGGACTAAATAAACAGTCCCTTCCAGCATCTTCCTGGCATCATTGCTCTGTCCTTGCTCAGGCCCTCGTTGGTGGCATTGCTGCTGCCTCTGTGGTCAGTCTTTGAACCTTAGCTCCTCCCTCTTTGGCTTTTAGCTGGAGGACATGACCACCTCACAGGCGGGTCTTCACAAGTCAGCTGCTGTGCTCCTGGGTGGCTCACATGCCACACTCCACTGCATCTCCTTGATGGTGCCCCAAACGTAGCTCACTTCAGTGGATGTTGTGGGGTCATCTGCCACCCCTCATCCATGCCCCTGCCTGACTATTTTCTATGAAAGTAGGTTTTCATTTTCTGTAACTCCACTCCCTTGCTTTTCTCCTTTGCTCCATAGCTGAGGGCAGCCAACCCAAACCCCTTGCAATTTTTCTCTTCAGTGAGCCACAGTATATGTTCTCTCTGGTTTGGCAGCAACTTAACATTAAGAATTTGCACTTTAATTTAATACAGCATCATTGGCTCTGAGTTGGGGAGTGGGTATTATGCCAAAATACCTATCGTCCCCATTTTGTGTCTAGCAAGGTGGGAATTGAGATAGATGCCTATTTTATACAGGCTACCGGGAGAGACTAAATCAACTTCTGGATTGGCTGGAAAGAGAAGAGAGGGAAAGAATTATTTGAATTAAAGCAAGAGAACTTGTTTCCTACCCCAGTTAGATGGAGGCTAACACGTTAACTGATTTGTAGCCCTCCAAATATAATAAACAATAAATAAAATATTCATGCATTGGAAGTCCTTTTGTGGCCCTCTAGTCAGCCAGATGGAGACTCGCGGGGGCTATGGCTACCTCAAGGATTAGCAGGTTATAATCCCTATATCTACATAGGGATTATGTAAAGCCCTACGCAGATATATTCATGATTCTATCATGAGGAAGAAACTGATGTGTGAGCATAGGTTCTGAAGCAGGAGAAAGTGCAAAGGCACAGTAAGAGTGGAATGTTTTTGCTGGGATTCTGTTTGGCAAAACCTCTTTTGAACAAAGATTTCCGCAAAGAAATGGGAGCAAAATATAATCAGCTTGAGGGCTCTGAGTATAGCATTGTGCTTGATGGATCAAAAGGAAGTCTAAGCTTTTGATCCCTTTTCTCAGGTGGGGAATGGGATTTAAAGGTATATCAGTATCTACAAATTCAGTTCTAAGATGTTGGAAAGAAGCTTTGAAGCCAATAAAAAGCATAAGGCAGGATTTCATTAAAAATAGTTATTCGGGAACACAGAATGGTGGTGTGGTATATTCCAGCACATAATCCCTAGTGCTGGAACATGGGATCGTGAACATACCCCGAGATGCCTCTGCACCAGCCTTGCTGTAAGCTCTGAAATGACGCCACTGAAGCTCTGTAGCTGGGGGAAGTTGAGCAATGGCCTTATGATCCCGGGAGTCCTGGCACAGTCCGAGGCTGCACCGAGTGACCAGGACAGATGGCTGCAGTCCTAAGAGTTGAGTCTTAGTCAGAGATGAATGAGCTCATTTCATACAAAGACCATTATAAAATGCAGGGGGCAATGATGTAGACAGTCATGAAGCCTAAAAGAAGTGATAGGAGCATTTACTAGAAGTTTGATCCTGTATTTCTATTGCATTAAAAGGGATTTAAAAAAAAAAAGAAAGAAAAAGAAAAGAAAGGGCTAAAAGTTGGTATGATGGTCATACCATAACGGTGGTCTCCAGACACCTAGCATTTGAATTTAAGGGCTCTTTATTTAATGCTCGATAATTTTTTTTTAATTGTTGAGGATTTATTGAGGGTACAAATAACCAGATTACAGTGATGGCATTTGTTAGGTAAAGTCCCTCTTATAATTGTGTCCTGCCCCCAAAAGATGTGTCACACACTGTGACCTCCCCATCTTACTCCCTCCCTCCCTCTCTCTGCTCTCCCCTGCCCCCAGCCCCCACTGTGTACTAGGTCATTAATTGTCATCAGATCAAAATTGAGTACATAGGATTCTTACTTCTCCATTCTTGTGATGCTTTACCAAGAAGAATGTGTTCCATCTCCATCCAGGTTAATACAAAGGATATAAAGTCTCCATCTTTTTTAATGACTGAATAGTGTTCCCTGGTATACATATACCACAGCTTGTTAAGCCATTCCGGGATAGGTGGGCATTTAGAATGTTTCCACATTTTGGTGATTGTAAATTGAGCTGCAATAAGCAGTCTAGTAAAAGTGTCCCTGTGGTAAAAAGACTTTTTTTCTTCTGGGTAGATGCCCAGCAATGGGATTGCAGGATCAAATGGGAGGTCTAGCTTGAGTTGTTTGAGGTTTCTTCACACTTTTTTCCAAAAGGCTGTGTTAGTTTGCAGTTCCCTTTTCTTCACAGCCACGCCAGCATCTGCAGTTTTGAGACTTTGTAATGTGGGCCATTCTCACTGGGGTTACATGAAATCTCAGGGTGGTTTTGATTTGCATTTCTCTAATAATTAGGAATGCTTAATGCTCAATAATTTTGAGATGGTATTTATATAAATTATCAATGTATTATCAAAAGTAATAATTGTAGTACCTTAAACAGTTTCTAGTTCGTAGAGCACTTTCTCATATATTACTTTATGAACAGTAGCTTCTCTGTAATCTAAAGAAACAAATGGATGGTGCTCAGCCATTGTTTCAGGTTGAATTTTCTCCTGCTTATTCTTACGTTGCGGTCCTAACCCACAGTACCTCAGAAGGTGACTATATTTGGAAATTGAGTTGCTGCAGACATGATTAGTTAATTTAAGATGGGGCCATCAGGTGGTATTCTGATAAATAGGGGATATTTGGACACACACACAGGGAGAGGGAAAATGGCACGTGGACATGAAATCAGAGATCGGGGTGATGAGCCTGCAAGCCAAGGACCCCCAAAGACCACCAGCAAACCATTAGAAGTCAGGAGAAGGGCATGGAACAGATTCTCCTTCACAGTCTTCAGAAGAAACCAATCACTTCGATAGCTTGATCTTGACCTGTGAGACAATAAGCTTCTGTTTGTGGTGTTTCTTATGGAAGCCTGAGCTAACTAATAGAGCAATGGTCAACACATTTGTGTTATAATAATTTGTGTTATTTGTGATTTTTCCTTTTTACTGTAATGAGGATATAATAGTGAGAGAGTCACAGTCTAGTGGGGATAAACACATCAAACAAATTATTGTAATTATTTTATTTTCATTATTGTAGGTACCATAAAGGGAAGAATCCAACAGGTGGAATGTCCTGAAATGATGAAAATGAGAAGATTCTTGAAGAAGGGCTATTTGAGGTAAGATGTAAGGAATGTATCAGAGTTCTCCAGACTGAGCCTGGGCTAAATGCCCTCCAGGCAAAGGGAAAAGGATACTTGAAGTTCCTAAGGGAAGAAGAAGCTTCTGTTTCTGGCCTCACATGGGATCTTAAATGTATCCGTAGGTCTTAATGAAATCATCATTTTTCTATAATAATTTCCTGCTGATGAGTCTATGGAAAGCAGATTCTAGGTAGGTCTTATTCATATTAATCTTCCCAGCCTCTAGTTTGATACCCATGAATGTACATAATTAGCACTTATTTTAATATTTGTGAATAATTGATTGAATGAAATATGAATTGGATAGATGGATGAATAGTTGGGCTCAATTTGTTTAAAAGACAATATGTATGGCTATCATGAGTTAATGGATAGAACTGAGGTGATAATTATCATCAGAGGACGTAAACAAGTGACACAATTCACCAGATGAACCAGGCTCACATCCAAGGTCAAGAATGCAGGGAGAAAGCTCAACCCTACCAGATTTGTGCAAGGGTACAGTCAAGACTTAGGAAACTTTCTTGAAGGAACAATTCTAAAATTCAATCTTCTTTAGGCTGTTGGTCTATATAATAGAACAGAGTAGACTATTAGACTACAAGAGGGTTGGCAAATTATGGCACATGGATCAAATCCAGTCTTCCTACTTTTGCCAATAAACTTTTATTGGAAAACAGCCACACTTGTTTATTTGTCATTCATCTGTGGCTGCTTTCATGCTATAATGTCAGAGTTGAGTAATTGTTGTAGAAAAGAGACCACATGGCCTTTAATGCCTAAAACATTTACTGTCTCCTTAGATTAAAAAATTTTGCTGATCCTTTGTCTCTAGAACATTCATTGCTTTTTCTGTAGCAATGGTATTATTGAGTACTATTACTACTAAGGATTAGGTGCTGTTCTAGGTCCTTAAATATGTTAACTCATTTAAACCTTGTAACAGTCATGTGAAGTGGGTGTTATTATCATCTCCATTTTGTGGAAGAGAAACTCTAGGCAGAGAAAGTTAAATAATTTGCCCAGAATCATAGGGCTGATGAGCAGTGCCTTTAACCACTGTACACACTGCCTATATCCAGAAGCATCTTCTTTGCTCTTGACAGGAATGGGTATAATCGGTGGGAGTTTTCAGAGTGAAAGGTAAGGTGTCACATCATTGCTGCCTTAGACACAGTTGAGGACTGGATGGCTGGTATGTTCTTGCTGCTCTCTGAGAAGTTAATCTGAAAATTCTTGGGCAGATATATATATGTGTGTGTGTGTGTGTGTGTGTGTGTGTGTGTGTGTGTGTGTTGTGTGTGTGTGTGTATATATATATGTATGTATGTACAGAATTTGGTGATGATTTGTTCCTTTACATGAGACTAACAGCCATGCACCTGTCATTTGCTTCTTATTTAATATGCTGGTTTCCCAAAGAAAGCTGTAGCATTTTTCTGTCCCAGACAGGAGTAAATTATGGTCTGATAACTGAACATACGATGAAGAAGTAGAAACTGGGATTTCTTAGCATTGAATAAGTCAGACTGGGCATGGTGGGTCAGACCTATAATCCTAGAACTTGGGAGGCTAAGGGAACAGATTGCTTGAACTCAGCAGTTTGACAACAGCCTGAGCAAGAGCAAGACCCCATCTCTACTAAAAATAGAAAAATTACCTGGGCTTTATGGCGGGTGCCTATAGTCCCAGCTACTTGGGAGGCTGAGGCAAAAGGATTGCTTGAGCTCAAGAATTTGAGGTTGCTGTGATGATGATGCCATGAACTTAATTTAGGGAGATTAAAAAAAAAATACCCTAAAGATTTGCACTGGTAATAGTTGTCATCATGAATATGATTATAATATCGTACATTTACTTAGATCTTTGGACTTGACAAAAAAGAGTTAAGAAGTACTAAAAAATGGGGCGGCACCTGTGGCTCAAAGGAGTAGGGCACCAGACCCATATACCGGAGGTGGCAGGTTCAAACCTGGCCCCAGCCAAAAACTCCAAAAAAAAAAAAAAAAAAAAAAAAAAAATGTGGTGGAGTATCCCTTCTTCAAAGAAAAAATAAAAGAGGTATAGATTACGTATACCTCACAAATGCTTCAAAGTCAGTCATCCTCTCCCTCTGTGCTGCTGAAACAGGAAAATAAGGGACATGACAGATAGCTGTCAGAGGTGTGATGGTCTTCCATTGTATTGGGAAAAGGACACGGAGGCCGAGCTCATACGAATAGAGATGTGTTGTGACAGGAGTTGCACAGTGTAATAGTGATCATTGTTATGACCAGAGGTGCTCTTGTATGAGCTTTTCTGTAACAGGAACATTAGTTTCTGCTGGCAGAGTCTTTTCTTCCTCTCAATGCCTGTCTTGTTATGTGACTGTTTCAGCTGCCTTAAGTGGTCCCCTAGCTCCTCCATAGAGGGAGGCGAGAAGGAGACAGCCATCTGTGTTGCATGGCTTGGAGGCTCACCTGCCTGGAGGGAGACAGTCTAGAACAGATGATGACTGTCAGGCCCGGAGTCCGGGATCCCTGCCTGGGATGACTGATCAGGTCTGCAATGCCAAGGGCATTTCTTCTGCATATTTTGTACAGCAGCTATTGAATGGCTGGGCTCTCAGTCACTTCTACCTAATTAGGGAAAGGCGATCACCTGCTCACTATCCTCAGAATGGCACCAGGGTCCACTTTTCCTATTTCTGTCTCTCTGAGCCTTGAGGGTTCCCAGCTTACACTGTCACAGAGGTCTGTGTTTGCCAGCTTACACGTGGTCCATGGAACTTTATTGCCAAGTCAAGGAGGAGTACTTGTGGGCTAATGACACACTTGTTATCTGAGGAATTCAGAGAAGTCCAAAAATAATTTATAATATATGGAGTAGGTAATTTAAACAACTTTGTTGGAAAATAGCCCATATCATATACTTTGTAGAGATTCTTCTATATGGCCATAGAATGGCATGGTGAGAACATCATCTGTTTTCTGTTTATGCTATTTACCAGATCAAGGTACTTTTTGTTACCATATATGTTTAATTTTGACAGTGAACAGATCTACTAAAAATAGAATTACAGCATCATTTTAATTATAGTCATTTCAATTGCTCATCAAGATAACAATGAAAAATGGGAGGGTTACCACAACATTGCTGACTCGTCATCTCTTTTAATAGCTTTCTGTGAGTGTAGGCATCAACCACCAGCTAATTATGAAGATGGGACGCGTGCATCTAATGTTAATGATCTTTAGGCGCTGAGGAAGGATAAAGAGTTGAAAATACAAGAATCCCAACCTTAGTTTAATATAGTTCATCCTGTCTACTTTTTAATGCCCGTTGAACTGTATGCTTTTGTTTTTCTTTTCTTTAGTTTTCCTTATTTTTTTGTTAGGTGTTGGAGTAGAGATTGGGGAGAGCAAAGGAAACAAGCAATTAATTTTTTGTAAGAGACACAGCCAAGACTGTTGAAAACAAAGTAAAATCCTTAGGAAAGATTTTTCCATACCTCTAAAACTTCACACACCTCATTTAACGCTGCACAGAAAGGAAGCCATTGATCTGTGAGTCGTGGCTGGCAAGGAGGCTAAGCAGCGTGTTCCAGGAGCTTCTCACAGTCTGAGCAGGAAAGGCCTATGATCCCTTGTGGTGTTTTCAACTGCTTCTATTAATCCATTGTCCAAGTCACTGAAACAGGCCACAAGGCAAGTATCAGTTTTGTATCATCTTGCTTATGAACAAGCTCATGAGTAAGTGCCAGAAGGCTTCTCTCATAAAATTGACTTTTCTAAGCAATAGATCATGTGTAGATCTAACTTTATAAAGACATCTTAAAAATTTTTTTTTTTAAGTCATATACCCATAGGATCATGAATACATTTGATGTCTAAATCACATTATGATTCATTCCCAATTTATAGAACTTAAAATTTCTAGAATAGATAACAATATTTAATTCTACTAGCTTTCTCCACATTGAGAAATTGTTGCCATCAGGATATGATTTGGACTTATAGAAACCCACCTGGTAATGTGTAGGTATGGGACGCACTTTGATTAAATTCACCAGTAGTTTAGTCAGTATGTAATGCTACCAAATACCCAAGTGGTCAATCCATATAAATGAATCAGCTTGCCAAAGGCTAAGAAAGGATGGATTAGTAGTAGATCCAGGTTATGTGGGGTCTGAGGCTTTTGCAATTTTTTTGAGGGGGGTATTCTTTAAGAAAAAGAATACAAAGTTGCAAAAGTTAAATGTGAAAACGAATATTTATTTAGAATGAGAAATCACAAGGTAAGTATTTGAAAAAGCTTACAGATACCAAATCATCACAGAATCCTGAAAAATAAGATGTTATTAGTAATTTATTTTTGATGCACTTGTATAATTGCTACCTTTTTAGTTATTCTCTTTGCCTCTTTAGGTGATAAAATTTTTAATATAACTTTCTATAGAGATAATAGATAACAGTCTTTCCTCTATCAAATTTGATTCATAATTGATTAGTCTAACTGATAGTTTGGAAACATTTATCTCAGCTTACCAATCTTTTTTTTTTTTTTTTTTATTGAGACAGAGTCATGGGGTTGATTGAGTGTCATGATGTCATAGCTCAAGCTTGCCAATCTTCTATTGGTAATGTTGTGCAAATATTAGGATGTTTGTCAAATTACAAAAAGCCTCATAAACTTTATTTTATATATTAACTTTGTAGTTTTAGGCATTTGAACTGTTTGGGGGCTGTATTGAAGTGTTTTGAAATATTATTTGATCTGATAACATTATTAAATACTTATGATGGACGTCCTCATGCAAATTGCCTTTCTTTACTGCAGCAGTCATCTGCCTTTTGCTTTTTATTTCTGATTTTTTTACAGTCCTAGTGTAAGTTCTCATGTTCATGATACTGGTTCACAAGTTTTAATTTCCATTGTGATACAATAAGAGATTTGGGGGCTATTAAAACTTTCTTTGTCAGTGTTCTTTTTCAGTTTACATTTTGGCTTCTTATTACATTTGGATTTTAGTATTATCAATAACTCCAAAAAAGAGAAAATGAATCCAAAATTAAAGCATAAAGGAGAAAGTAGTTTAATGCATTTTAAGTTCCTGCTGTATTTTACTCAGCTAAGAGTGTTATAATTAAATTAATCTTATACCACATATGGTGACCTTTATAAACACTAGCTTATAAGCCACCGGGGAGTTCTGGTCTTAAGTGTAAGCTGTCTGCTCTCCCTGCATGTGCCATATAATGAAAATGCTTCTTTCTCCTGTTGCAACCTCCATGTCTGGCTTTGCTGTGCTGGGTGAATGGAACCCAGTTTGGTTCAGTAACAATTTGATCACCTCGTTGTGACAGATGACCCAGATTTTGGGAAAGGAAGGCCATGGGCCAATGGAATAATTCCTTCTACATGGCACAGACTTGACTTTTCTCATGTGTCTAAAAAGCACCAATTTCCCATTTGCTAAGTGACTTTTAATCTTGTTCATCAGCTCTTGCTACCATTTTCTGTAGGAGCTATGGACAATATTTCCATGTTGGGAAGTGATGAAGCAGTCCGGCTAAATTTTTCAAATTTATCTGCTGTTTTAATGGTCTCAACATTTGGGAAAGGATTCATTAAATAGTTTTATTTAATGTAAGACTTGACTTCCCAGAGTTTTTGAGATGTTAATCTCTTTGTTAACATCAAAGGTGGTTCGAGAAGGGATTATGGTATGCAACAATTCTACACTTATTTGATCAAGAATCTTTTTTGAAATTTTTTCGTTAATCCACAGGCTCTCCTGAAGAACTGACTTTGTGGATAAATATCATTCTTGTATTTCTATTAGCAGTGACCAGGCGAAGAGTCAGAACTGATATTGCTCCTGGAGCCAACTAAAATAATACTTTAAATAAATATGGTTCAGTGAGGATAGTTTTATTGTTTATTGTTCTTAATGAAATCATAGTTTCTCATGAGTCTGTGATTACCACCATTTACATAGATTATAACATAGATATAATTCAGAACAAGATTTAAATGAATTGAAGCAATTGAAGACACAAAATCAGAAAGCATCAATCTTTCTGATTAACTTTGATTATGGACCATAAATCCCCTTGCAGAAATCTTAGACTTTTGTTCCTGCTGTGATCAAGATGGCCCATAAAGGCTTGAAGCTAGGTGTCAAGGTAATTTTGTTAGGGTAGAGGGAGCTGAGTTATATTAAAAGTAGAAGAACATAGATATGGAATGGAAGGAAAGAGGTCCACAAAATGATGAATGAGCTGGGACACCCACTGCTGACAGGGTCAAGGAGGAGAAGGAAGGCTGAATTAGACAGGTGTGGTGCCAATCTGTGACCCCACAGGCCATAACTGGAGGCAGTGCCTATCATGCCATGATGTCCCATCTCAAAACTATGTCTACCTCTCTATTTCCACTTCCAATGCTCAAGTTCAGCCCAGCTTTATGTTGAAACTGCCTCTTATTTTCCTAAGTGGAACCCCCACCTTAAAATTTATTTTTATTCCATGTATTCTCCTAACTGTTACTAGAAATATCACCCAGAATATAAATGTAAAAATGCTATAGGCATCCACATACGTTCTTTGGAGAAAAGCCAAAATGATTGCAAAATAGGAGGAGAAAAGAGGGGAAATAAGAGTTGGCCAAGACTCTGGTCATCAGTACACAGGTGTCAGGTAAGGGCAGAGGAAAGCAGCACCTTCTTGGTGCACCTGGCATTATTTCACATGCCTGCGTCCCTAGGCCTATTTCCTGTGGGACTCCTCATTTAGATTTCTCTAGAAACCATGATTTAGGGCAACCTGCTATCGAGGAATTGAACCAGGCCCCTTGTTGTGTTATCTGAGCCTCATCAATTGCGGATAGCCACAGTACGCTCCACTTGTCTAAGATCAGTCATTCCTCTAACCCACTTCCCTTCCTTTATGTCATTTCTTCCATGAGGATTCTCTCCTTCTTTGATTTCTTTCTGAAAATCAAAGCCTACTTCTGTGAAATGGAATGAAAAGAAAAGTCATGAAGAAAAGCAGGCAAAAGTACTAAAAAGACCTATACTACGTGCCCTGGTGAAAAATTGTAACACAGGAGTTTCTAGCTAAAATTAAGAACAGAGAGAGGAATGAATGAAATCACAGGTTCTAGAAATAACAGTTGGACACCAACTTTAGCATCATTCAATTAAGGGCTCAAATTTTGCTCTGCCAATTTCTGCCTCTGTTAATATATAAAATAGTAAAAATGGGATTAATATGGTATGCTCCTCATAGAGTGGTTGTAAGATTCACATACTTAGTGTTTAATAAATGTTAGCTAATATTTTTCGATAACAGCTTAATTAATAGAAGTTAGGGTTGAAGTTAGAAAAAGTTAGACTTTACGAAAAAAAATGAAGATCAATTCTTTATCTTTTCCACATTGATTGATTTATTGAAAGATTACTTGTTACTGTTTCCTTTGAGCACCTATTAGATTATAGGGCAGATATGTCAGAACAGAAGACACCCCTGGGAAGTGTAAAATGTAGAAGCTTAGAGAAAACATCTACTTTAAATCCTGTTTTGAAGTAGAGCATAGACAATTTAAATATCAGTTGAACAATCCGTCAACAGATAAACATGTCAAAGTTTAGATCTGAATAAAAATTCACAGGTCTTTTACTCAACCCCTTTAACAGATGCCTAAGCCAAGCTGAGTCATTCATTCATTCAATTCACTCATTCATTTAACAATGGTTATTAAGTGTTACCTGTCTGTCAGCTTACCAATGGGTAGTATCGTCAATTACTGTCTTTACTGAATCTACCACAGCCATTGATTTTTAAGTAATGTCATTATTATATGTAATATTAAAAGCAATGCTTCTCAATTAGATTATGACACAATGTTTCTTACATCTTAAAATTTTTATTTTACATTATCAAGAGATTTTTAAACTTAGATTTTTTTCTTTGTCATTTACCATCTTTGTGCATGTACGAGCAAAATAAATTGGTTATTGTTGTAGAAAGATGTTGGATTGTAGTCATTCTCAGAAAAAATATTTGTTCCATTGTTGTTAGATTTATACTCTTTTGCTCAGTATCCATACCTTTCTGAGTGTACAACAGACTTTATTTAATGCCAAGGGATAATGCAAATAATGAGAGCAGTGAAACTCATCATTTGAAGTAGCAACAATGCAAATAATTAAAGTGACAACTATACAAAAATTTATGAACAAGTTTGCACATGTGCAGTAATTACAACTTCATCACAATTGAAACCTGGATGATAATATTTTAAGATGCTATCAATTAGAAAATGTATCTCAGTTTCAGAGATTTTTAACATGGGTGGGAATGAGAATCAAGTGTTTGATAAAACATGGTAGTTACAGAAATGTAATATGACAAATACCTGTAATATTTTCTAATGCCATGGGACAAAGGGGAGAAATGGCCAGAGTGTATTCCACTTCAGTCTCCTCATGAACATGTCCATGTTGCAAACCAGCACAGTAAAGGGGAACAAACTAGGGTGGAATGGGTGGGGAATGAGGAAAATACAGCACAAGAGAAGTCACAGAGACAAAAGATGGGATGGGAGGACTAACTGAGCAGATGACTGCAGCCAGCACCAAAGCACAAAATCAGCTTTATTTTATAGTATCTGTATGGCATTCTCTACAGCCAAATAGCATAAACAAAAGACATATTTTTGGTCTTACAATATAATTGGAAACTGTAAATGACTTGAATAAAGACAAATTATCTTGTTAATGGTTTCTATTCAAATTTATTAACATATGACAAGAAGTAAGAAGGGAGTAAGATCTCTGCATAGTTAACATAACAAAGGAAGAACTATGTGACTTAGTGGTTTCTACTCAACTTTGTTAACATATGACAAGGAGTGAGAAGGGAAAGATCACAAGGATCTCTGCATAGTTAACTAGACAAAGAAAGAGCTATGCGACTTGTGGCAGAGGGAGCATGAAGAAAGGAATACAGTTGTTTTGGGAACAGAGGAGAAGTAGTTGGGGGTTCATTCCCTGAATGTTCCCCAGGCTGTGAGGGCCATGCTGGCTCACAGCTGCTCTCCACACATCCCTAATTCTAAACAAACTCTGGACCGTAGGAAATACAAAGTATGAGCTTCTTTAGTGAATAAATGGATAACCAAGACTGACTTTTCTCTTCTGAAGGGGAAGGCAGGTTCTTATCATTGCTGCTGTTCATTTTTAATCATTAGTTAATTTTGACAAAAGGAAAAATACCAATGACCTCGCAATCATAATGATTACTTTCATTATTTTATATTCCATCCTAATGTTCATCTATATACATTTTTAGTTTTTATAGTTTTGATCATAATGATGAATATAAAATTTTTATACATTTCCACTAGATATTATATGATGACAGTATAATTATAATTTTATGGCTCTGTAATATTCCACTGAATTATATGGAGAAATTTATTTAAAGATTTCTTATTTTTATGCATTTAGATTTCTCCTTACACTTTGGTACTTTAGATGGAGCTGTAAATAACATTACTATGTACTTAGTTTTTCCTTCTGTTGAATTATTTCCTTAAGAAACAATCCCAGGAGTGGAATGTTTTTGGGTCAAAGGGAATGATAAATTTTTATGGCACTTATAGTATGAATTGTCATAAAAAAAGGTTGTAATAAAACTTTAGCGGCAGTTTCTCCTTAAAGATTCTGAAGGACAGAGGAATATTTAGCCAATTTACAATGCTTGTTGACCCTGTTTTCTGGAAAGTGTCATTGGAGGAGGCATGGCTTAAGAAGAAATGAAAAAAACAAAACAAAACAAAACAACCAAACAAACAAAATACATTGCTATAGTTTGGATATTGCAGTGCTTCCCAACTTTCTTACAGCCTGAAAGCTGCAGTTCCATTCTTGGCTCTGATTTATAGCTTTCTCAGCTCTTTGCAACTGAATATAAGGCTCTAGTGGGTTCTCAGTTAAACAAAATCAGGCATTATTAGGTAGAACATGGAGCAAGATTTCTTTTGATTCCTTCAGAATTGGATAAAAAAGGGTAAAATTTGGTTAAGAAGGTGGATTGCTTACAAAATGATTTGCATAATTGCTCAGTGTAATTAGTCAGATTCAGAGGGTCAAAATGATGATGTAGATTTTGTTGGAATCAAGAGAACTTACATAGTCAAAGGTTTTGAAAAACAACAGCTACATCTACAAAATGTAGATTGCAGCTGAAAATTAAGGGCATGTGAAGGTTATGTATGAATTTAGGGCAATATACACACCTCATGGAGATGTATGACATTTTAGAGTTTTTTTCACAACCTTTTAGTTTATGTCAGGGTTTCTGCTTTACTCTTCCCATTACATGGGAAAAAGTCAGTACCTGAGGTGACAAAGATATTTATCTCCCATGATAATAAAGGAAAAAAATTAAGCAGGCATTCATTATAATTTGTACAATTCTTATATAGGCTGTGTTCACACTGACCTATCCTACGGAGAGCCCATCTTTGTTTTCCAAAAAATAATTTAGTTTCATCCATGTTATTTATCTCCTTTCAGATATAAAGATTCTTAAGCATCTTTTTGAGAAAAGGCAGTTAAAGGCAGAGCTGCCATCTGTGGCTATGGAAAAGTAAAATGAAACCTGATTATCAGAACACAGAAATGGCTCTATTTTTTTTTTTTTTAACTTTTTTTATGAATCTTTTGATACTAAATCTCAAAGAAAATACCAAGACGCTATGTGATACTATGACACCAGAGAGGTTAAATTTGATAAAGTTTGAATTCAGATTTTATTCATCGTGTTTTAAAGCATTTATTTCATTTAATAGAAATAGGTAACTGATCAAGTCTGAGTCCTTCTAGTGTTTTGGTTGTTCTGTATGCTTATAACCACAGAATCATATCTTTGTCATGTTTGTTAGGACTCATTCAAGTACAAGGGAGAGAAATACTGCACAAATAAAAAGAGAACAACTAAGTATTTCTCCAAATTATGGAGAAATTCAGATAGTTTGGGGTACAACTGGATCCAGGGGCTTGAATAATATCATAATAATTTTGCTCTCTATTTCACAGTTCTGGACTTTTGGCATATGGCTTCTTTTTCATACAGTGTCTAACCACATGTTAGGAAAGATGGACAGTGGTAGCCCAAAGTATACACTCACTGTTTGTGACCTCCTAAAAAGAAAGATCCTGTCTCTGTCAGCATCAAATCTCAAGAAAAACTTAATTGGTTATGTTGGTGTTCATATGCCCATCCCTGAAAAAGTTACCCAGTTAGGAAAATAATCCTCTGATTAATGAACCTGAGCTCATCTCTTTGGCAGGTGGGAGTGGGTATCAAAATTGGTTATTCCACAGAAAAATTGGGATTTGAGAGTAGTGAAACAAGCAAAGTCAGAGTACTCCAACCAATACTTGGTATTCTGATCAAGTACAACCAGCACTCATTACTAGAGGGGCGGTTCTAGATGCCAAAAAGATCAGATACAAATCTCTTTACATTCAAGAAGGCCTTTCCCAGTGCCTTTTTTGCTTTTGGATATGCTTTCCATGATCTCTTATGTGATCTGACATTTGAGGCATGTGTATAGAAGGGTACATTAATGATGTATTCTTTTTTTATGCATAAATAAATAGGAGTTTAGATCAAAGGACATAAAATCTATTATAGTCTCTTTTTAGTGTTTGGACCAGTTTCTAGTTTCACTGATAACCTTGATTAGTGGGCTATGCTGGGGTTCATGTCCTCATGATACTTTTTTCTGTAACTTTGCAGTTGGTTAGAATTCAGTGCCTGGCCCCAGCACCTGAAATAATAATCATTTTCTTTTCTTGTTTCAACTTTTACTCTACATATGAGCATGATTAACAGAAAGATATGCCATGTGTCTCAACTTCAAGGATTTTAATCTTGAGAAAGATTTAGAGACTCTGTGAACCCTTTTATGGACTTATTTTTAAATGTGGATGTATCAGGTCAAGTGACTCCTCTCTAAACTTTCCCTAAGGAGTCATCGTCTTGTAATTTATCAATTAGCACATTTTCCCACTAGAAAGGATTTCCCTGTCCTTTCAGTCGTATGCTTTATATTTTCTTAAAAAAGTCTTGGCTGGGTCGGGGGAAAGAAACAGTGAGGAAGGTGCATTCCGGGGCCATTCAGCTGCAGAAGGAGGGAGCTGTAGTGGTGGAGCTGCCAGTGGCAAGAAAAGAAGCATTGCAGCATATGGAAATCGTTGAACCAGTTCCTTCCTCTGAAGTCAGTTCATATCCAGTTCCCAGCCAGATGACCCTTACATTGCAGATCTTCTGAAAGTGGCTGATAACAGGGCCAGGTGCTGTAGAAAGTGAGAGAAACCGAGAGCTAAGATACCTGTGAGGGAAGAAAACTTAGAACCTCAGAACTGCGCTGAGACTTTCGATTGGCACTCTCCCAAACCTTTGTAAGAGCTGCGCCCAGCCCACCAGGGCTCCCCATGCCCTGATCAGCAACTACAGGAGCTGGGAAACCCCTCATCCTCCCTCCTGTACCCTCCTTGCCTCCACACCAGCCCGCTCATCTGGCCAGGGACTCTGGTAGCCATGTACCTTCCAGAGCCCTCCCTGCCTCTGCATGGAGCCCTTCTCCTGGCCAGAGACGGCTGGAGCCTTGGGCACCCTGTGCCAAAGTCACTGGGTGGCAGGCACTCACAGAACCATGTGCACCACCCCCTGCCCTTTTGCTGGATCCAAGAGTGTCACACTCCAGAGCTGATCCCACAACAGAACTCCCTGGCTGAGGCAGCCCCAGAAGAGCTACACAGGGACTGATCCCCCTGGGATCTAATCTCAGAGAGACACCACCCCAACTCTGAGGATGGCCAGAGGCAATGGTGAAAAACAATCATGAGATGAAATCAAGGGGAAAACTCTGGCAATATGAATAATCAGAGTAGATCAACACCGCCAAGGAAAAATGGGGCAGACACAGCAGAAGATCTCATGTACAAACAAATAGCTGAGATGTCAGAAATCAAATTCAGAATCTGGATAGCAAATAAGATCAAATTAGAATTCCAAGCACTAGCCCAAAGGATGTCTCAAGAATTCAATGAATTCAAAGACCAAATGACCAAAGATTTTGACACATTGAGACAAGAAGTTGCAGCCTTCAAAGATCTGAGAAACATAGTACAATCCCTAAGTAACAGAATGGAGCAAGCAGAAGAAAGGATTTCTGACATCAAAGACAAAGCTTTCGAATGCTCCCAAACTCTCAAAGAGGAAGAGAAATGGAGGGCAAAAACAGACCACTCTCTCAGAGAATTCTGGGATAATTAGAAGAAAACCAATGTTCATCTTATAGGGATCCCCGAAAGTGATGAAGTGGCTTCAGAAGGCACAGAGTCTCTTCTCCATGAGATTATAAAAGAGAACTTTCCAGACATGCAAAGAGATTCTAAATTTCAGATAGCTGACAGTTTCAGAACTCCAGCATGACTCAAACCAAATAAGACATCCCCCAGACACATCATAATTAATTTCACTAAAGTTAATGTGAAGGAGAAAATTCTGAAAGCATCCAGAAGAAAGAAAACCATCAGGTACAAGGGCAAGAATATTAGAATAACTGCAGATCTCTCTGCTGAAACCTTTCAAGCTAGAAGAGGATGGTCATTGACTTTTAATCTCCTAAAACAAAATAACTTTCAACCCAGGATCCTGTACCCAGCTAAACTGAGTTTC